>CAXDID010001226.1:167089-342484 GCA_963988835.1 Hexamita inflata
GTCGTCTTCGAAAAGCGACTTCGTCTTCAAGAGGACCAGCCCGCCGCCGACGAAGACCACGTCGGACACGGGCGTCATGTGCACGCGCTGGAGGGAGTAGTCCGGGAGCAGCTCGTAGAGGCTTCCGTTGCACAACACATAGCAGAACTTGGAGAACGAGTACAGCTGGACCGCGTTGAAGACCACTTTCTTCATGTTGCAGTGCAGCTGGACCTCGTGCAGCTTGTCTCCGTCCCAGAGGAAGACCTGGGAGTTGGAGGCCACCAGCAGCTTGTTCTGGAAGCTGCACACGTGGAAGGAGGCGTCGGCCTCGCTCTGGATTTTGAGGCCGGGGATCGCGAAGGCCTTCTTGACGTGGTGGTCTTCGAACTCGAACATGTCGGCCAGGACTTGTCCAAATACCCTTCCGTCCACGCAGAAGACGGGCGTCTGGTACTGGGCTTCGTACAGGTTGAACTGGGTCTTGCCAAGGCACATCTCCTGCTTGTGCTTGATGGGTAGCTGGCGGTCGTAGGTCAGGATCTCCGGGAAGAGGCTGGAGTACGGATTTACATACATTTCTAAGGAGTGGGTAGTTACAATAAACAGTAACACTTTATCTAATATTACATGAGAAATATATAAACATTTTAAAAAATAAACAAATAAATATTTCAAGTGTTTAAATATTGTTAACTTATATTGTAATGGTATTTAGTACCTGTGTAGTAACAACTATAGTTGAAATGTGATATCTATTACGAATTTATCTGCGTAAGTAAACAGTTTTCTAAATATGAAACATGAATAAAGAAGAAGACATCACACCGTAAATTACGTCTATACTGGTCACCCTTTTTCTCTGATCATCACATTTCCTTTCCTTTCTAAACCAATGATCCCTAAGAAAATATGAAACATGAATATACAAAACTAAGAATAAAATGACTCACTTAACTGTAACCTTATACCTCATTATTATTACTTGGATATTTCCCGTTTGTCAAATATCAAAATTATAGATACAGATTACAAAGTTGAACAAGAGTGTTATTGATATTGTTAAATAAACGCATGTCGTTTAGTTTCACGATTACCAATTGTTATTGAAAACACGTGTAAGTTTTAATTGATTTAATGTTTTATTAATCCACTCCAAAGCCTTTGCAATTAAAGACTTTCAGTTTTCAACGAAAACCCACCAAAACACTTCCTAATATCCCAACACGGGGGAGAAAGAGTTTTGTAGAATATCAAACAGTATCAACTCGCAAGTTATTTAAGAGTTATTGCAGCTTTCAGATATCAAAATTTCAAAATGATTCTGCTACAGCTTAAACTGACCAGAAAGACTGATAGACGTCGTTTGAAGCAGATTATCGTACATCAACCTGCTAAACTGTGATCTATTCAGTTTAGACTCTCTAGTTGAAACATGCAGAATAAAGAATCTGAATGTAATTTTGAGTGAATTAGTGTTACAATAGTCAACTGATTATATTGAAAGGTCTTATTGTTGAATTACATGTTGAATGATATCATAGTTCCTGATGTTTACCAGATTACTCGTGTCCCGTATGGAGTTAAACTGTGTTTTAATAGGTGATAATTCTATTCAGACTGCAATAATCGTATTGAACTGCATACCATAGTTTTTGATGTATCAACTAGGGTTGTTATACGGCACACAGACACGCAAAAAATCGTCTTTGCGTGCGTATGAGGCATAAAACGACTACGCAAGAAAATCGTTTTCGCGTATGAAATATATGGAAATCACTCCACTTCTTCATCCTGAAATTCGTTGAATTCTTCTATTTATTTGTTATAATCCATGTTATCGTGTATTCTTATGTACAATAGCTTCTCTAGAGTACTTGGACTAAGTCTAGACAAATGGCTTTAGCTAAGAACATACTATGACTTGGAACTTTTTGACTAATTTTATTACTACTCTATGTTTAACTATTATATTTTTATATTTTTGTTTTCCAATCCTCACAGTTCCACTCCCAAGTTACTAATCATTCAAAAGTTACAAATCTGAACTATACACAGGGGAATCCATCATCATTCAAAAAGTGTAACGTAAAAATAATAGATCGTTGATAGCCAAGTCAACATATATTTATGTGTAAAATAAAGATGAAAACTAGAATATTTTAAGATGATCAAATTTTGTTTATGCAGCTAGAAGTAAGGCGGTAACCGAGTGTCTTTCAAATTATCTTATACGCTGTAATTTAGAATATTGATAATATTGCATTTAATCTTAAGGTAGTGATAACAAAAACTGGCTTGAACACAACAGCTTTCAATAACAACATTGCGCTTACATATGGTTTATTACACTCAATAGATAATTGATTATTTGTTGGGGTTGTTAAGTTTGAGCAACACTCTTTCTAAGTTTAGACGTTACCATTTAAAATACCATTCAAAATAATTTTGATCAAAGCGAAATATTTTATTTTGATAGTATAAATAACTTCAAACACCATACATTTATGTTTATAAAGACTTACAACTTAAACTAAATATAACATTAAATTTCTCAATTACATTAAGTTGTAACGAGGAGTGTTAGTGTTTATTATTAATTAGATGTAGTTAATATTGTAAAAATTAAAAATTAATCAACTTTCAAAAAATCATAAATTTGAGTAAATATTGATGTTGAGAACTTTCACCAGCTGATGAATTTAATCGTTTTGAGTAATTATTAATTCTTTACCAGTGCTATAACTCAAGATATTTGATTAATATCTAGACAATAATTGTTAGAGAACAAAATCATAATTCTCATATTTAACTAAATTCTCAATATAATAAAAGTTTACATTGAAAGGCCATAATCCAATGTTATATGTTTGCTCCTGACACACTTATTAAGCTATAAAATACTAGAGCGCAATGTTGTTATTTAAAATTATTATGAACCAACTCGTAGTAATTTGCATTTTTATTTATTAAGATTATATTGGTGTTATTCAACGTTTATCATGTACAAAGCATACTGAGAATAAATTAACTCATATATAGTAGTTTTATTACCAAAAGCATAACTGAGCAAATAGTAGTGAGAATCATAGTTTGAAATCATCATAAATTTTACTTCAAAATTTTAAGCTCAAAATATGTTAATAATTTTAGTTATAATATATATATTACTAATTTGATATTAACACTCCAAAACACCACTCACTTACTGGCTACAGCCATCTGTCTAGACCTAGTATAATCCAGTTAACGACGCAAAAAACTAAATGATCTTTCTATTTCAGCCTCACCAACAACTAAAGCTTCCAGTATGCTGCACATATAAGCAGTTTATGCACAAACGTTTGCATATTAATAGCTTAGTGGTTCCTCTAATGTTGACTGAGGTACTTATGCATGCTTATACTCCCAAATATGCTTGCAATTAGAATAAACTCCAAACATATCTTTCATTTTAATACATGATGCTTCCAATTCAGCATATGTGCATTATGTGTCGTGTTTTAGTAACCTATTGTATTCAGCTATTTCATAATGATTGCCAAAATGTATAATTTCTCTTTCTTCAATGATTTTAATCATCTTTTTAGCTTAATCTAATGTTTTTTCAGACATTTTATTCTTTAAATCTCTTAAATCCTACTTCAACCATATCATAATATTTCTAGCTTATTCCTAACTGCACCCATTTCTTTCTAATTCACCTATAGCATCAGAAATTAGCTTCGTAATCTTCATATGAACATTTAAATCGTACGTGTTGGCTTTATCAATATTGCAAACTTCTCTCATATTTGTATACAATGAAAACCATCGTGTTGGACAATAATCAAAGCGAACATTGAATGCGTCGCAAGCTCTTTTTAACTTTTCTTTTATTTTAAACTTTGAAACATAGTCTCCAAGAGCCAAATCTAGTGAATGGCAAGCACAATTCAACATTGGAATAGGTATTTTAAAGTTCAGATAATCCAAAGTCTATTTGTCAAGGTCTTTGTACGTTTCAACCATAGACTGTTATTACTTTCTTCTGTCCATTTAAGTCCAACGAAATGAATATTTACAGGTGTTTTATTCATATAACAGAATAAATGACGAGATCCTGTTGCTATAGATGATAACCATCCGTCCCAGAATAATACAAAAGGTGTCCTCTACCACTAGTCAACACTTTTTTCATAAATATCAAACTAAGTTTGCTTTATTTCTTCAGCACGTTGACTCAATGTATCAGCAAACCATTATCTGGTGTGGTAAACAGACCCCAAAAGTGCTCAGTTACAGACCCTTTTGATTTTTATTAATAAAAGGGTTTATAACTGAATTGTATTTAGGGTCTGTAACTGAAATGCTTTGAAATTTAATTGATTAAATAGTATTGATTTTAACATGTTTTAAGCCAAATATAAACGAGGAAACTTAACAATCTACAATACTATTTAAGTCGTTATATACATAAAAATAGCAAAAATTCAAAAATTTGTTGATATTTGAAGAATATTTTAAGAAAAGGGGTCTGTAACTGAAATGGAAAACCAAATCTGATGCAAGATATAAACCAAAATCAACCAGATTTGCTTTCAGTTATAGACCCTCTGCCTATTTTTTGAAAAAGGCCAGGGGGTCTGAAAGTGAACAGGGGTGGTGGTCTGCATTCGAGGTAATGTAGTACATCTTTCTCTCTTTATTCTTGAGAATATACCTAAACATCGAATAACTAATGTCTACCAGCTCTTATTTAAGCTATAGTGAATTCATGGTCATGAAATTCTACGTCCAAAAGATGATTTTCTAGTTGATCGGTTCTAGGTCTTGCACAACATTCATAATGTTATCCATTAACTGGAAATTTTTGCCTACACATTAAATAATGAAGCTACCCGTGTTCAAGTGCATAGAATTCAAGTACATTCTATCTTACAAAATCTAGTTTTGGCATTTGAAGGAGTCGGAAGTGGAATCTTAAGCATTTTATTTATATAACTTAAAATATTAATATATTTTAAAGAGTTTATAAAAACATTTCAAAATAAATCAAATATATTGAATATGTTTACGCACATTCTCGTTTTTGCGTATTTTAGGCGTACGCACGCATTTTTCTCATATTGCGTGCCTCTGCGTGCCGTATAACAACCCTAGTATCAACATTTAATGACTTGATTTGACTATTGTACTATTAAATTAATTATTCTCATTACATAAGTGTGCTAAACAAGAACCCTAATAGTGAAAATTTTGTATTGAATTAAGTTTAAAAACTACTATGTAATTTAAATATTTCATTATTCACTTTGTAAACGGGCTGCAATGTGCACCGTGAATCGAATTTGTTCCAAAACCGTTTTTTGAACGAATTAATCGATTTTCGCTTTGAATTGTTTGAACTTTCCGTTTATTTGTTATTTTCTGTCTAAAACGTTCTGGTTCGCGTTGTTAGTGCCGAAAACGAATTTGATTCTTAAATTTTAACGTCTTTTTTCAGGTTTTGGGTAAAGTTGAAATTGTTACGATGATATTTTAGGATTATTTACTACATAACCTCATTCAGAAGGGGGTAACATTTTCGCTTATAAGGGGGTAGGTCAACTCGCTTACAAGGGGATTGGACATGAAGTTACCCCCTTATAAGCGAGTGACAAATTTCATGTGTTTTAACCCCGTTTTTTGACTGTAAACCCTTCAAATTCAACAATATTTTTAGATACATTTTGGATACATTTCACCTATAAGGGGGTTACCATTTTCAACCCCCTTATAAGTGAAAAGGTTACCCCCTTGAGAACGAGGTTATGTAGTACAACAAAAATATTTTACTACGCGAGTTTCTAAATGAATTCGTGGTCGTTTACAATATAATTGAAATAAATGTTTAACGTCTCAAGATTTAAACATTTGAGAACTGAAATATTTTAAACTTCATTCTTATGAAAGAATAAACGTTTCAAGCTCAATAAGTATTACACGACGCTTATATTAACTAATTTGTTGCTATTCACGTCCAGCTCCTCCAAGTTAATTAGACGCTTGAGCGGCCAAATGTTGTAAATATCGTTTTCGCCAAGAATTAAACATTTTATTTCAGTTAGATACTCCAACGGCTATAAATCCTGTAATTTATTTTAACTAACATCAAGGTGCTCCAATTATGACATATATTTAAGATTTGTGATATTTTCAATTTAATTTCCAACTATTATCAACTCTAACAGATTTTTCAAAATATTTTTTCCATGTTTAGCATAATTATAACTGCTCAGACTTCGAATATTATTGTGTGATACACACAACTCAACCAAACAATCATTGTTATACAAAGGAGAAATATCCGAGACAGTGTTGTTTGACAAATTCAGTTTCGTAAGATAACGCATTTAACTAAGCTTAACCAAGTCCTATATTTTGTTATTTCTAAGATCAAGTTCCACAACCTTATAAAATGAAAAGAATCTAAACAAGAAATATTGTTACTACCGACATTCAACATCTTCAAATTATCTGGTAGAGTAAGTTTGCTATAATTTTGAAGTTTGTTATTGGACAAGTCCAAGGCTATTAATTTGTTGAGCTAACTGAAATCCAACTCAGATTCATCAACATAATTATCATTCAAACTCAGATTAGTGAGATTTTCTAAGCTATTAAGTATTTAATAATCTTTATTCGCAAGAAATGACTATCCTTTACATATACGGTACATGTAAGAAATTTATCGATAGTAGTTTCAATATTTTTGTATTTCAGATAAACATCATATTTCTATAGTGACATTTTAGTCTAGAGGGTAGTACATAAGGTAAATATACCTTTGGTCGATGGTTCAATTCCCGGTCAATGCACTTTTTAGCTCAAAAATAGGGAAAAATCCGAAAAAACGGTTAAAAACCGCCGTTGGTCAAATATACACCGCCGTCGTAAAAACTGTCGAAACCGTCGATCAAAAACCGCAAAACCGTCGTTTTGGGACACCTTAATTTTAATCAATCAAGTGTATTTGATATTCAATATCCATCTTAATAGATTCCACACTTAAAGTACCATATTTTAAAACTAATTATTATTCGCGTTTATTAAACTACCATTTCGAAGTCATATTTAAAGCTTTTTAAACATTGGTTGTAGTTGATCTCAAATCTTCTTATAACTTGAAAAATTAACAAACATCGAGAAACAACTTACCAAAAGTGTTGTCACTATATTCAAATTCGCTTAACATATTAAATTCTGAATCAAATATTTTTTGAATTCTATTGTTGAGCAATTAGTTGTTAAATATGTTCATCATATGAAGTGGTTATGTTTATATTGATAAATCTGATTATTATATGTAAAAGAATAATTAATATTTTAGATAAACACTCCAAAGCCTTTGCAACCAAAGACTTTCTGTTTTCAACGAAAACCCACCAAAACACTTCCTAATATCCCAACACGGGGGAGAAAGAGTTTTGTAGAATATCAAACAGTATCAACTCGCAAGTTATTTAAGAGTTATTGCAGCTTTCAGATATCAAAATTTCAAAATGATTCTGCTACAGCTTAAACTGACCAGAAAGACTGATAGACGTCGTTTGAAGCAGATTATCGTACATCAACCTGCTAAACTGTGATCTATTCAGTTTAGACTCTCTAGTTGAAACATGCAGAATAAAGAATCTGAATGTAATTTTGAGTGAATTAGTGTTACAATAGTCAACTGATTATATTGAAAGGTCTTATTGTTGAATTACATGTTGAATGATATCATAGTTCCTGATGTTTACCGGATTACTCGTGTTCCGTATGGAGTTAAACTGTGTTTTAATAGGTGATAATTCTATTCAGACTGCAATAATCGTATTGAACTGCATACCATAGTTTTCGATGTTTCAACATTTAATGACTTCATTTGACTATTGTACTGTATTAAATTAATTAATTATTCTCATTACATAAGTGTGCTAAACAAGAACCCCAACAGTGAAAATTTTGTATTGAATTAAGTTTAAAATCACTTTGTATTTAAATATATCATTCTTTACTTTGTAAACGGGCTGCAATGTGCACCGTGAATCGAATTTGTTCCATAACCGTTTTTTGAACGAATTAATCGATTTTCGCTTTGAATTGTTTGAACTTTCCGTTTATTTGTTATTTTCTGTCTAAAACGTTCTGGTTCGCGTTGTTAGTGCCGAAAACGAATTTGATTCTTAAATTTTAACGTCTTTTTTCAGGTTTTGGGTAAAGTTGAAATTGTTACGATGATATTTTAGGACATAGAATTTGTTAATTTTAAGAAGTTTCTTAGTTAAGACTAAAATAAAGTTTAAATTTTAATCCATTGTATTAGGTTCACTTGACCTATAATGATGCTGTAATAAAGTAACTTGAACTGTGATTGTAATCAATTTAGCCATTCAATAATATTACAACTTCAACAAAAGAGAGTGGAAAAATTATTTATAACAGAAAATAAAAATTGTAGTAATGATCTTACCCATTAAGAATTTCTCCTGTAACTCAGAATTGAATGGTTCCAATCCAAAATAATGCATTTCATGACACCAATACCCAAATAAACATTACTTTTGAATAAAGACACCATGAGTGATACTGTGCAATAATTAAATTAGTAATTCATATATCATATTACTGTGTGTCGCTCTTAGTTTGTATTCATATTTGCACTGCTTTACATAGTTATGAATAATATTTAAATTATTTCATTCCAACTTATTTCATTAATTCATGTCGCCACCTGTATTTTAGGATTATTTACAACAAACATATTTTACTACGCGAGTTTCTAAATGAATTTGTGGTCGTTAACAATGTAATTGAAATAAATGTTTAACGCTTCAAGATTTAAACATTTGAGAACTGAAATATCTTAAACTTCATTCTTATGGAAGAATAAACGCTTCAAGTTCAATAAGTATTACACGACGCTTATATCAACTAATTTGTTGCTATTCACGTCCAGCTCCTCCAAGTTAATTAGATGCTTGAGTGGCCAAATGTTGTAAATATCGTTTTCGCCAAGAATTAAACATTTTATTTCAGTTAGATACTCCAACGGCTATAAATCCTGTAATTTATTTTAACTAACATCAAGGTGCTCCAATTATGACATATATTTAAGATTTGTGATATTTTCAATTTAATTTCCAACTATTATCAACTCTAACAGATTTTTCAAAATATTTTTTCCATGTTTAGCATAATTATAACTGCTCAGACTTCGAATATTATTGTGTGATACACACAACTCAACCAAACAATCATTGTTATACAAAGGAGAAATATCCGAGACAGTGTTGTTTGACAAATTCAGTTTCGTAAGATAACGCATTTAACTAAGCTTAACCAAGTCCTATATTTTGTTATTTCTAAGATCAAGTTCCACAACCTTATAAAATGAAAAGAATCTAAACAAGAAATATTGTTACTACCGACATTCAACATCTTCAAATTATCTGGTAGAGTAAGTTTGCTATAATTTTGAAGTTTGTTATTGGACAAGTCCAAGGCTATTAATTTGTTGAGCTAACTGAAATCCAACTCAGATTCATCAACATAATTATCATTCAAACTCAGATTAGTGAGATTTTCTAAGCTATTAAGTATTTAATAATCTTTATTCGCAAGAAATGACTATCCTTGTATTTGAAGATTATTGAGCTGCTTCATTTTCTATATTCCTTCAAGAGATTGAATATATGTTGTATCTCGAGTATTGTCGATTATTAAATTACTGATTTTGGTAGGAACTTCGTCAAACGTTAAATTAGAACACCTTCTAACAACCAGAGTGGTATTCTCGTCAATACATTTTAGATCATCCACAACTTTTAACGTATACAGAACCATGCTTATAATTTCGAATATATTTTCCTAGTTAGTTTATTACTCCAATAAACTATTTAAGATATTTTAATCAATCAAGTGTATTTGTTATTCAATATCCATCTTAATAGATTTCACACTTAAAGTACCATATTTTAAAACTAATTATTATTCGCGTTTATTAAACTACCATTTCGAAGTCATATTTAAAGCTTTTTAAACATTGGTTGTAGATGATCTCAAATCTTCTTATAACTTAAAAAATAAACAAACATCGAGAAACAACTTACCAAAAGTGTTGTCACTATATTCAAATTCGCTTAACATATTAAATTCTGAATCAAATATTTTTTGAATTCTATTGTTGAGCAATTAGTTGTTAAATATGTTCATCATATGAAGTGGTTATGTTTATGTTGACAATTCTATTTATTATATGTAAAAAACAATTAATATTTAAGATAAACACTCCAAAGCCTTTGCGACCAAAGACTTTCAGTTTTCGACGAAAACACACCAAAACACTTCCTAATATCCCAACACGGGGGAGAAAGAGTTTTGTAGAATATCAAACAGTATCAACTCGCAAGTTATTTAAGAGTTATTGCAGCTTTCAGATATCAAAATTTCAAAATGATTCTGCTACAGCTTAAACTGACCAGAAAGACTGATAGACGTCGTTTGAAGCAGATTATCGTACATCAACCTGCTAAACTGTGATCTATTCAGTTTAGACTCTCTAGTTGAAACATGCAGAATAAAGAATCTGAATGTAATTTTGAGTGAATTAGTGTTACAATAGTCAACTTATCATATTAAAAGGTATCTATTGAATTACATGTTGAATGATATCATAGTTCCTGATGTTTACCAGATTACTAGTGTCCCGTATGGAGTTAAACTGTGTTTTAATAGGTGATAATTCTATTCAGACTGCAATAATCGTATTGAACTGCATACCATAGTTTTTGATGTATCAACTAGGGTTGTTATACGGCACACAGACACGCAAAAAATCGTCTTTGCGTGCGTATGAGGCATAAAACGACTACGCAAGAAAATCGTTTTCGCGTATGAAATATATGGAAATCACTCCACTTCTTCATCCTGAAATTCGTTGAATTCTTCTATTTATTTGTTATAATCCATGTTATCGTGTATTCTTATGTACAATAGCTTCTCTAGAGTACTTGGACTAAGTCTAGACAAATGGCTTTAGCTAAGAACATACTATGACTTGGAACTTTTTGACTAATTTTATTACTACTCTATGTTTAACTATTATATTTTTATATTTTTGTTTTCCAATCCTCACAGTTCCACTCCCAAGTTACTAATCATTCAAAAGTTACAAATCTGAACTATACACAGGGGAATCCATCATCATTCAAAAAGTGTAACGTAAAAATAATAGATCGTTGATAGCCAAGTCAACATATATTTATGTGTAAAATAAAGATGAAAACTAGAATATTTTAAGATGATCAAATTTTGTTTATGCAGCTAGAAGTAAGGCGGTAACCGAGTGTCTTTCAAATTATCTTATACGCTGTAATTTAGAATATTGATAATATTGCATTTAATCTTAAGGTAGTGATAACAAAAACTGGCTTGAACACAACAGCTTTCAATAACAACATTGCGCTTACATATGGTTTATTACACTCAATAGATAATTGATTATTTGTTGGGGTTGTTAAGTTTGAGCAACACTCTTTCTAAGTTTAGACGTTACCATTTAAAATACCATTCAAAATAATTTTGATCAAAGCGAAATATTTTATTTTGATAGTATAAATAACTTCAAACACCATACATTTATGTTTATAAAGACTTACAACTTAAACTAAATATAACATTAAATTTCTCAATTACATTAAGTTGTAACGAGGAGTGTTAGTGTTTATTATTAATTAGATGTAGTTAATATTGTAAAAATTAAAAATTAATCAACTTTCAAAAAATCATAAATTTGAGTAAATATTGATGTTGAGAACTTTCACCAGCTGATGAATTTAATCGTTTTGAGTAATTATTAATTCTTTACCAGTGCTATAACTCAAGATATTTGATTAATATCTAGACAATAATTGTTAGAGAACAAAATCATAATTCTCATATTTAACTAAATTCTCAATATAATAAAAGTTTACATTGAAAGGCCATAATCCAATGTTATATGTTTGCTCCTGACACACTTATTAAGCTATAAAATACTAGAGCGCAATGTTGTTATTTAAAATTATTATGAACCAACTCGTAGTAATTTGCATTTTTATTTATTAAGATTATATTGGTGTTATTCAACGTTTATCATGTACAAAGCATACTGAGAATAAATTAACTCATATATAGTAGTTTTATTACCAAAAGCATAACTGAGCAAATAGTAGTGAGAATCATAGTTTGAAATCATCATAAATTTTACTTCAAAATTTTAAGCTCAAAATATGTTAATAATTTTAGTTATAATATATATATTACTAATTTGATATTAACACTCCAAAACACCACTCACTTACTGGCTACAGCCATCTGTCTAGACCTAGTATAATCCAGTTAACGACGCAAAAAACTAAATGATCTTTCTATTTCAGCCTCACCAACAACTAAAGCTTCCAGTATGCTGCACATATAAGCAGTTTATGCACAAACGTTTGCATATTAATAGCTTAGTGGTTCCTCTAATGTTGACTGAGGTACTTATGCATGCTTATACTCCCAAATATGCTTGCAATTAGAATAAACTCCAAACATATCTTTCATTTTAATACATGATGCTTCCAATTCAGCATATGTGCATTATGTGTCGTGTTTTAGTAACCTATTGTATTCAGCTATTTCATAATGATTGCCAAAATGTATAATTTCTCTTTCTTCAATGATTTTAATCATCTTTTTAGCTTAATCTAATGTTTTTTCAGACATTTTATTCTTTAAATCTCTTAAATCCTACTTCAACCATATCATAATATTTCTAGCTTATTCCTAACTGCACCCATTTCTTTCTAATTCACCTATAGCATCAGAAATTAGCTTCGTAATCTTCATATGAACATTTAAATCGTACGTGTTGGCTTTATCAATATTGCAAACTTCTCTCATATTTGTATACAATGAAAACCATCGTGTTGGACAATAATCAAAGCGAACATTGAATGCGTCGCAAGCTCTTTTTAACTTTTCTTTTATTTTAAACTTTGAAACATAGTCTCCAAGAGCCAAATCTAGTGAATGGCAAGCACAATTCAACATTGGAATAGGTATTTTAAAGTTCAGATAATCCAAAGTCTATTTGTCAAGGTCTTTGTACGTTTCAACCATAGACTGTTATTACTTTCTTCTGTCCATTTAAGTCCAACGAAATGAATATTTACAGGTGTTTTATTCATATAACAGAATAAATGACGAGATCCTGTTGCTATAGATGATAACCATCCGTCCCAGAATAATACAAAAGGTGTCCTCTACCACTAGTCAACACTTTTTTCATAAATATCAAACTAAGTTTGCTTTATTTCTTCAGCACGTTGACTCAATGTATCAGCAAACCATTATCTGGTGTGGTAAACAGACCCCAAAAGTGCTCAGTTACAGACCCTTTTGATTTTTATTAATAAAAGGGTTTATAACTGAATTGTATTTAGGGTCTGTAACTGAAATGCTTTGAAATTTAATTGATTAAATAGTATTGATTTTAACATGTTTTAAGCCAAATATAAACGAGGAAACTTAACAATCTACAATACTATTTAAGTCGTTATATACATAAAAATAGCAAAAATTCAAAAATTTGTTGATATTTGAAGAATATTTTAAGAAAAGGGGTCTGTAACTGAAATGGAAAACCAAATCTGATGCAAGATATAAACCATCCAACTAAATAGACAATGATGGGACTAGTGTCCCGTATAGAATAAAACTGTGTTTTAATACTACAAGTTCTAGTTTATACAGCATGTCCCTTTTTGTATAGATTATTCGTGTTCTATAATCTATAATTTATCAGATTAGATTAAAGTGTCCCAATAGATCAAACTGTGTTTTAACGTAGTAATCTGTTCAGGTTTAGGCAGTATCTTAAAATCAAACCACTACACACATACGTAATATTATTAATATTACGAAAATATAGAGTCCTTTATGTACAGGAGTAAAGAACGCATAAAAATGAATACATTATTTTTTAATGTTTCTTGTGATTGAAGTAATTGATTATTGAGTGGATGTTTTTGAGATGTACCAAAAGAGTGAGCCGATATATTAAAAAAATATTACGTATATATGTTTACATTGCATACCATAAGATAAAGTAAAATAGTTACTTGATCCTAAAAAAGATGTTAAATCACACATAGTAAATACATTAAAGCTGTTACATAAATGAGGAAGCAGAATCACTTAGATTGGAAACAAAGATGAAAGCCATTTTAATAAACTGGAATATTATCAACCACAAGAATATACAAGAATTATTAAAATATATAATAGAGCTCAAACATATCTCCAAAGTATACGTAGATTTTTAATTAAATGTTTAACTAAAACTACGTATTTTTTCAATCTATGTATATAAAAATTTTCTGTAGATTTTTAACCCTGTGTGATTTACTAAATATCTGATGGTTTTATAATTTATCCACTCCATAGCTGTATTTTGAGAAGTTAAAAGTACATAAATAACAAGCAAAATATATCATTCATAAGCACATCAATTATTTAAAATTATCATTAGTTCCTTGTGTTTCCTTTAACTATAAAAATTTATTGAGAACATAAATAGTTCTATTTTAATTCATCGTAAAATGATGTGTCAATTCTACTATAAAATCGAGTCTCAACATAAAAACTTTGAGACAAAGGCTTAATAATTTAACTTATGATGCGTAGTCATATTTAAATTGATTTGTAATTTTCGTTTCTGATTTTTAGCGAATTTTCAAAAGTATACAAACATTTGTACGATTTTCAATAGCATGGAGAGAGGTGAAGGTTTAATATAGTACAATGTCTTATCAAATACTGTATATTCTTCAAAATTATTTGTTTGGTTATTGTTAAATCATATTAGGAGTGATAATATTTATCATATATGTATTCTGTTATGTTTAGGTGTCATCATAAACAAATTAAACATTAAATAGATGTTAATCTAAATATAGCATTTATGCGCTTTATTGATAGTCAGTCAATTGCGCTTTTTCTTAGTAATATAAAAATATCAATATAATACTTCTAGTACACTATAGTTAAATTCTTTTTAATATTTTTACTTGGCTATAGTAAAATAACTAGTATATATTTATTTATTGCGTTTAGATGTATTGTTGGATTGTTGCTGTTGAGTGAGTCATGTTATTATTATCTTAAAATAAATCTAAACGCCATTTCCAACTTAATTTCTAATAAATTTGATATTTGCGCTGTTAGCATGTGTTATGCGCGTTGTACAAATTCCACACCACAAATGGTGAAAGAGCCTCTAGCACGAAAAGTAGCAGCCGGACTCGGCAACATGAACGTCTACTCGCTAGTCTACGATGCGGTATTCATATCCGCGGTCGTTTTCGTTCTCCGCCGATTCCACATATTGGTGAGCATCGCGACTATTCTCATTTTGCTGAAGATAGCGGACAACAACAGCGTGTTCAACCAGATGAAGGAGCAGGTGGTAAAGGCGTGAATTGTATTATAATAGATATAAAAATTCATTTCATGTTTATCAGCTTGTTCTTCTTCAAGAAGTAGAATACAAAAGCCCCTCGAATGGCCACCTGAACAAGACCAACGGCAAAGCCAGGGTTCACCCGGTATTTCAACTGAAATTCTACAAGGCTCATCTTCGAACACTGCTTGATTCCAGTTTTCCATATATCATACTGGCACAGGTTGTTCTTCACTATCAGATCTGTGAGCCCCTAGCCAGCGTACTTCATCCGTACCACGCTAGCTACTATATTGGAGTAGACAAGCTGAATTCCCCAGATGCCGTTTCTCAAAACTTTTTCGGCTGCTACCTCGGAAAGCATTCCCAGCATGAGAGTATTTTTTACAGATGCGTATAACTCGTTATTTATTAATCCTAGCTTGGTGGCTCCAAAACACGTTATATAACTTAACGCGTACTATTCCAGCCCGAATAAATGTAACTTGAACTTTATGTTTTTGAAGACCCCGCTGAAACGGCTCACGAACTTGAGGTTGGACTTGATTCTGGTAGTTCCTGCTTCTATTGTGTTTAAACTCTTATCAAGTTCGCGGTTGAGTTGTTCCACTTGGTTATTGAGTTATTCTTGGGATTTCACCTGAATCGACTGCATTTCATTAATGCGATTAGTTGCCACGCTGTTGTTAGAAATCGTGTTGGCTAACTGACTGAATTTATTCATCTAAATGTCTTATGCAATCCCGAGTTCTTGCTGCTATTTGGTTAGCCATTGAATAACTTCTGAAGAATTCTGAAGGCCAATGTTGATGAGTTCGAAAATTACCACTACCTTGTCCAGGTACTATAATTAACTCATTTATTTTCCAGTTACGTTCGCGAGGATGTTCTCGTACTTCTCGACGGATTCTTCCGACATGTTCAAAAGCAATAATAGGTTTTTCTGCAGCGCCTTGAGGAGAGAAGTACTTTGTGCGGTGTCTTCCTTCTGCGTTTATGCTAATTCTTGAATGATTATCTATGTTTGCTTCAGATTCTTCATTTGTCTTTCCTGCTTCTGGTCAATTTCGTCCACTGTTTTAATCAATGCTTCTCCAGAGTTGATCATGTTCATGGTGAGATTCGCTTATCTTTGTTGCATGCTCTCCAGACGCATATACACGCAGAGGTCGTATGTTCTGTCCAGCTGCGACACGAAGAGATTCAATAATGCTCCGTCAGTTAAGCCTCTAATACAATTCTGTAGCTGGTATACGTCCGGTTCAATATTTGTTTTCAGAAATGAGCAGTTTATTTCAGAAAAGCCGCCCATCGTTCGGTAGCAGTTTGTGATTTGGAGGGCGATTAATTGTTAGTAGAAGGAGTCGGAACGCTTCATGAACTTCTCACAGTTCGTAATTAAAGTTGAGTTGAGAAAGGGACAAAGGGCTGGCGACAGTTCTCGAACTTCGAACTGTAAAGAAATCAAGAAAATCATTTCGGGTTCGTAGGTTGTGATTATTATATTGTTATAAAACTACTTTTGAGGGTGGTGATTCAATGTTATTCATTCGAATTGAATACAACCTAAATATTTATGATTATGTTTTGTATTATATTAAGAAGAAAATAATATGACATAGTAAATATATTTAATGAATGTATTCTGTTCTCTAGTTTCATATTAAATTCATATTAAATTAATTTAATTGATTTAATAATAATAATATAAAAGAATTCAATCAACATAAATGTACTTTAGTTCATCTCTAGTTAAGTTATATTATCTAATAACGTCTTTAAATAGAGCACCTTCATTTAAAGTCTCTACTACCTCATTTATTAATGAGTCGTCCGTTCCACGTATTTTATACTATTATTTTAATTATAAATAGTATTTATTATAAAATCTGTTTCTTAAATGAATAATTTAAAGATGAGATAATTATGCCAAAACATTACTTAACGGGGTTCCTATATTTAATTAGTCAACAGCTATTTCAACTTAAGCGTCTATATTAAAGTACACTTATTACAATATTCGCTCATCTAAACCAAAAATTTTATCAAATTAATTTAGTATATCTTAATTTAATTTATTCATTACTAAGATATCATTGTACTGATTTATTTGCTAATTGGATTATGTGTAATTGTAGGAATATTACGATGAAATTGATTCTTAATTAGCTTGTCCCATTTAATTTAAAGTGGAAATTATCCATGTTTTTATGATTATAGAATCTATAATCATAATCTTGGAATAGAGTACACAACTGAAAGTTAAAATGCTTTGTGGCTGGCCTCAAAAATGAAAGAAAAAATTGAGGAACTTGAGAAACTTTCAATTATCGTAATTGCAGTGGCATGTGATAATTGTTCGACTGGAATCTTAGCACTTCAGATGCTTAATGGATAAGCTGATGGTTTATCATTTGAAGAAGCTAATGCAACTTAGTTATCAAATGGAAAGCATGTCGTTTTATTAAGATGTGCTGCTCATGTTGGTAACCTCTTTCTTCAAGATTACTGCAGGGAATGGAATTTATGGGGCTAGATTCACGCTATTGCTTCTTAATCCAGAATAAGAGCAGTGATGTGCCCCACAAGGTGGACTTCTTGTCTACGTGCAGCAAATAGAATAATGCACAAAGTTCCCCCTGGCTCAAATTTAGCAACTGATATAGAAATAGTCAGATTAGCAACAAAGTACATTTAATTGATTGAAGGTGATAATGCTGATGCCTACGTTCTTTTTGTTTAGATGAACGCTCTGAAAGCTGCTTTACGCTAGATGAATAACGTCAGATCTAAATCTATGTTGGGTTTTATTGAGACCCGCGAAATTGAGTACCACACAACTCATGATAAACTTGGATAGTTCTTGTTAAACCTTGATCCAAAGAATCCTGACATAGATTATGACTCTTTCAGAATATGTTGCAACACAATAGGAAGTAAATTTAGCAGACCAATCCCCAGTACTACTGCTTTGTATCAAGAACTTATAAGTATTGATCTATCTTAGGAAGCAGATGCGTATTTAAAGACAAGTCCAAATGGTAAAACAGACTATATCAACTATCTTTCTAATGTGTGGCATAAAAATCCAGTTATTCGCGATATCTTAAGCATCATTCGTGCATTGACTATAAATTCAGCCAGTTTAGAACGTCTTTTTAGCTTCTTCCATCGTACTACAGCATCATTTTTACGTAAAAATATGTAGTACTAAACATTGATAAAAGTCGGATTAATTTACACAGAAATCATTTTACCTGAAGTAAAGAAGTGGAAATAATAACAATTAATTAACAAATTTGTTGAAAAACGCAAAAGATTGAGACTTGAAGATGAGTTGGATGAGTTGAATGAGTTCTGACATTGTCGGCGCTAAGCCGAATTTATTATATATACACATATATATATTCTGGCAATTAGCCAGGTTTTTAATAATTTTATCTTTTTAGTAATTGCTTTCTGGCAAACTGCCAGGTTTTAAACTACCAAATTCCATGGAATCCATCGACTGCCAGATTTTTAGACTCTGCCAGACAAAAAACCTGGCAAATGTCAAGCCTTATTATAGATTATTAGTATTATGCATTTTAGAAGATTTTCATATATAGTATCATTTATAGTATTAATTTATTAATTCAAATTCAAATTATAAAATTAATAATCAGATTGATGCAACAACTCACTTAATAGCAAAGAAACTAGATTTTCTAGGTACTATTTCATCTTAATAATCACTTAGACTGTATTCATACACTAATTACTATCCAAGTTTATTAACAACTTACTTGAACCACTTGATCTCTTTTAAGCTCTCCTATTTCTATTAACTCCAATCAAAGCCAATAATATCTTCAAGTGCCTTGTCTTTTAGCTAGCATCCACACTCGGACACTTAGCATAAACGGTCAACACGATGCTTTTCAAAAAAGCGATAATGCGGTTTGAATGCCTGTTGGATCTTTTTGGTGACCATGTTGAAGCAGAAGAGCTCTTCGTCGTCTTCGAAAAGCGACTTCGTCTTCAAGAGGACCAGCCCGCCGCCCACGAAGACCACGTCGGACACGGGCGTCATGTGCACGCGCTGGAGGGAGTAGTCCGGGAGCAGCTCGTAGAGGCTTCCGTTGCACAGGACGTAGCAGAACTTGGAGAACGAGTACAGCTGGACCGCGTTGAAGACCACTTTCTTCATGTTGCAGTGCAGCTGGACCTCGTGCAGCTTGTCTCCGTCCCAGAGGAAGACCTGGGAGTTGGAGGCCACCAGCAGCTTGTTCTGGAAGCTGCACACGTGGAAGGAGGCGTCGGCCTCGCTCTGGATTTTGAGGCCGGGGATCGTGAAGGCCCTCTTGACGTGGTGGTCTTCGAACTCGAACACGTCGGCCAGGACTTGTCCGAAGACCCTTCCGTCCACGCAGAAGACGGGCGTCTGGTACTGGGCTTCGTACAGGTTGAACTGGGTCTTGCCAGGGCACATCTCCTGCTTGTGCTTGATGGGTAGCTGGCGGTCGTAGGTCAGGATCTCCGGGTAGAGGCTGGAGTAAGGATTTACATACATTTCTAAGGAGTGGACAAATTTATGATAATTTATTGGTATTTGTATTGTAATAAGACGTATTGTACCAGTTTGTCTAAAATATTTAATCTTAAACTACAATTTTTGTAATTCAGTGATTCCAACATCATATTTATTATATTGTAAGCTTATTTTTGTTTATACTAACATAAATCGTCTTTTAATAATTCACCACAAGGACGAAAAAAGTACAATCAATCAATAGTTCCCTGTCATTTTACTAATCTACTTAATGTTATAAACCTCACTTGTTGACATTGTTGTATCCAAAAAGATATAAATGAACGTCACAATTCAGTTTATATTATAAACTTTTTAATAATTAAGAATTACTTGGACGCATGTTGTTTGAAGAAACTCAAAATAGATTTGATTAAAACGAATCATACAACACACATCTATCCATATACCCTTCAAAATAGATACAGATTACAAAGTTGAACAAGAGTGTTAATGATAATATTAAATAAACGCAGATCGTGCTGCTAACTGAAATCCAACTCAGATTCATCAACATAATTATCATTCAAACTCAGATTAGTGAGATTTTCTAAGCTATTAAGTATTTAATAATCTTTATTCGCAAGAAATGACTATCCTTGTATTTGAAGATTATTGAGCTGCTTCATTTTCTATATTCCTTCAAGAGATTGAATATATGTTGTATCTCGAGTATTGTCGATTATTAAATTACTGATTTTGGTAGGAACTTCGTCAAACGTTAAATTAGAACACCTTCTAACAACCAGAGTGGTATTCTCGTCAATACATTTTAGATCATCCACAACTTTTAACGTATACAGAACCATGCTTATAATTTCGAATATATTTTCCTAGTTAGTTTATTACTCCAATAAACTATTTAAGATATTTTAATCAATCAAGTGTATTTGTTATTCAATATCCATCTTAATAGATTTCACACTTAAAGTACCATATTTTAAAACTAATTATTATTCGCGTTTATTAAACTACCATTTCGAAGTCATATTTAAAGCTTTTTAAACATTGGTTGTAGATGATCTCAAATCTTCTTATAACTTAAAAAATAAACAAACATCGAGAAACAACTTACCAAAAGTGTTGTCACTATATTCAAATTCGCTTAACATATTAAATTCTGAATCAAATATTTTTTGAATTCTATTGTTGAGCAATTAGTTGTTAAATATGTTCATCATATGAAGTGGTTATGTTTATGTTGACAATTCTATTTATTATATGTAAAAAACAATTAATATTTAAGATAAACACTCCAAAGCCTTTGCGACCAAAGACTTTCAGTTTTCGACGAAAACACACCAAAACACTTCCTAATATCCCAACACGGGGGAGAAAGAGTTTTGTAGAATATCAAACAGTATCAACTCGCAAGTTATTTAAGAGTTATTGCAGCTTTCAGATATCAAAATTTCAAAATGATTCTGCTACAGCTTAAACTGACCAGAAAGACTGATAGACGTCGTTTGAAGCAGATTATCGTACATCAACCTGCTAAACTGTGATCTATTCAGTTTAGACTTTCACTAGTTGAAACATGCAGAATAAATAGTTGGACGTAATTTTGAGTGAATTAGTGTTACAATAGTCAACTTATCATATTGAAAGGTATCTTATTGTTGAATTCTCGGTATGTAAAGTTAATTATAAGTTGACTACCAAATTTAAATAATCAGTATATAAAATATATTTTTGCAATATATTAACCACATCACACAATGAATAAACTAAGTGGAATATCAACCTATAGTACTAATACACAAATATCTCAAGAAATGATTAACAAAATAAGAGAATTATTCATATCATCAAAAGGTTAACTATCAAATAGTCAAATGGCTAAAATGTTAGGAGTCAGTTCATCGACAATATACAAATAAAAGAAGAAGGTATTAGAATTTAATCCGTCAATAAAAGAAAATTTTGCTCCATTGCCTACAGGGCGTTCGAAGTCTTTTCCGAACGAGACATAGTGCGAATTTATTAAATAGTTCATAGCAGTTTCATGCACTGATTACAAAACTACCCGAATAACAATGATTAAATATACAAGCATGTATAATAAAGGAGAGCTTGATTAATCTGATCCACTTATGTAGACATATTGGGAAATCATTAATAAGTTTAGACACTGTCCGATTCCAACTGAAACATAATTTTACAATTATTTTGACAGATATAACTTGCTTTAATCAACCATATGTTTTAATGATCATATCGCGAGTCCCGGTGAAATTCAGTGCAACAAAAAAGTTATTATTGAGAAAGAAAATAGCCCAAAAATACCAAGAATTCAAACTGATATGCGTTATATAAATGGAATCGATAGTGCAAATATAGATGACATCCACTTCAAGTACATTATGATATACATTGAAGCATTTTCAAAATTCATTTTGCGTTGGTGAAAATTTCTATTTGAATTCTGTATAAAAAACTTGTCATGCAAACAATTACTTAATATATTGAACTAATTGGGACTTTTATTACATTAAAAGAATTAAATTTGAAATTTATTCATTTATTCGATATTTTTGGCCATGTAGGATATGAAATCGTTTTTCCTTTAGTCCTAGGAATCTCGGGTTAGCATAAATTAGAAAAATTACAATAATCTGACGAAGATTTCAATTTTTGACCACCTTCTTAGCTGAAAAAAGAGCTATTTTATTCACAGTGAATTATAAATAAGGTGAATACCTTTTGTTAATTATCTTCAGTTATATTATGTCTTAAATTAAGTCAAAAACTGAAAAAACAATTATTTTAATTTCACTCCTCATCGTAAACGATCTATTTAACCGGTTTGATCCTCTTCAATCCATTAATTTATTTAACAGCCACTCCAACTAAATAATATACTATCGCCCACACCGCGGTCCCTCCCATACACGCTCCCAAAACCTACATCAAGTATTTATTCTATCGCACCTTCAATTTGACCCATACGTTCATTTCCGTGTTTTCGATTATATCTCCGTTTTCAGAATATAAAAAGAACTAGTTGTACTCGGCCGTTTCAATTTGGTTTTTCATGGATTCGTTCGTGGTTGTGAGAACGAATTCGGTTTAATTCACAACGTAATCTTTAACGTTTAAAACGAATCCGGGATACGCAATGTTTATTGAGTTGTTTATGAATCCGACAACTGCAACAACATTCCTTGGAATTATTGACGTGCAGAATTTCTAGTTCAAATTCGGGGTTATTTTAACGGTCAAATTCACGTTTGAGTTCCAAATAGCCTCAACGGCCGACCAACAAGTGACTTTGATAACCGTAAACTTCTTTCTGTAGGCTAAGATCACGTTATCGTTCTAGTCACGCACGAAATTGTTTATATAAATCACCAAATCTGACAGGTCCTCCTTATTCAAAATATCAGCGATCTGAGCTGGGAGATTCGGATTCTTGTACCGTGCAAAATACAAAATGGAATTGTTCGCGAAAGTAAAATACTCACCAGAATAGGCTTTGAAACTGAGATTGGTGGTTTTAGAAAACACCTCAATGTACGAAAAATACATGGGCTTAGCTAACTACTGAATAATCTGGTTGTACTTAGCGGCCTCGGCAACTGAAACGATGCCATATGTCTGTATCTCTACTACCTGTACAAAAGCAGTTAAGGAATCAAAACCGTCAGTGGCCTACTCAATGTTAACTCTCTTCGTTTGTGAAGTCATCTTCATACTTAAACCTCTTTATTTCACATTAATTTATATTGTCCCAAGTAATGGAATTCTCTTTGCTATTATACTTAAACTTTTAGAATCCTAAAAACAAAATTCATAATAACCATTAGTTCCTACCTAAGGAATGAGATTGAAAGAAGATTGAGCATTCGATTGCTTATAAACATAATATTAAGTAGTATCATTAAATTATATTTATATGGTAGCGTTGACAATATCCAATGAATTCATCATTGGGCACTCATCATTGATAGCAGCCCAATAACAGACTTAGTTTTATTTTATTACAACTTTAGATTCAAAATCCAGTTTATTTATTCTATCTTAATGAAAACAGGAACTTCTATTTTCTTAAACCCTATTTACTTTACCACAAACAACTTCTGTATATCTAGAAGTTGATTCGATTAGTAATTTAACTTTTGTTGAAAGTTAAAACTCTAAATCTATACATTTTTAATCAAGACATTAGATACACACTTATTAGGTCGTTAAATAATTAAAATTATAAACATAACTGTATGGTAAGTATGGCACTGCTAGTGAATCAAACTGATTCAATTGCGCAATTACTTTAATCCCAGCTGGAAATTTTTAACAATTTAAATTATTTTGGGATTTCAGCTAAAAACATAATGATAAGTTTGATGGAAATATAGTTGCTTCAGATTCCAGAGAATAACAATCTGGCATGTAAATTAAATTGTCAAGAATATCAGGAAAGGTTTGCATAGTGATCAATAAGTTTAACATAAAACTATATCTTATGAGTGGAAATAATATTCCATATGAATACAATGATGTAATAAACAAATGACATTTTACCAAACATCTAAACAACTTATTTAAAAATATAGTTAAAGTATACATAATTTACGTGACATATTAAATTTGTTGATATTTCAAAATATCAGTAGATTTTTATAAATTTATTTGTTAATTTATTAAAATGATATAACTAATATTCGATTAATGTTGTTATTTCTACGTGATACATTAAAATTAGATATTTTTAAAAACTCTTTATTAAAGTTAGAAAATAAATTTGAATTTACAAAATTTTCGTTCATTTGATTTCATTCTCTCCTAATTGAATGAGTGGCATTTTAACTTCTGATAATCCGCTTTTCATGCTGGGTCCGACAACGATTTTGTTTTTCTCGGCTGTGTTTACGTCAATTTCGTAGTCGTAAACTACAAGTAGTAGATTTATGTGCAGCCAGACGAGTCCTAGCGGGTAAATATCTGGTTAGTCGCTGTTGTATAGTTTTGTGTTGTTGAATGCTCCGTTTGAGCGCTTGTACCCGAGGAATATGTTTTTGTTGTTGGAGGTGAAGAATCTCTCGGTGAACAGCGCGAATATGTAGCTTTCAATTTATAGATCCCAATTGGTGATCAGGTAATTTTTAACCGCTCGTTCGTAAGAAATTCCGGATTCAACTGGAGGGAGTTTCAACGTTTCTTGAATTTAACCAAGAATTTGAGTTCCGAACATTTTTCGGGCCTCTGTCCACAGTTTTTGCATTTGTTAAACGTTGTTTTTGGTCAGTTGGTTCATTTATTTTGCTTCTTTGAACAGTTTCGTTCTGATGTCTTTAAGTTATTGTGGGGTGGGGATATTCGCCGACACTGTGAACTAGCTGTTAGTTTAAATAAATTTCTTCAGCGGGGGGTACTTGGAGGCTGTTGGCTCAATAGGGGTGTTGATTCTGTTCGTAACTTTCTGCATCTTGCTTTGAATCTTGTTTTCCACCTCGTTCATGCGCTCATTTAAGTGCTGGACTATTTTCTGCAGCGAATCTACGAAAAGCGTATTTTCAAGTGTTAGATTTTCACTAAACTGGTTGAAGAGGATCTGAGCATCATCGGTTGTGAACACGCGTTTGAAGCTGTTGTTCGGGTTGAAGATGCTCTTAGCCGGCTGCACCGGAGCTAATTATATTGGAGTTGCTTGCTTGGGCTCAGGGGTGTAATTAGATTTAATGCTGATTTGGTTTTTTACAATTTAAACGTTTTATTCAACTTTTTGCAAACGGCCGTTCAAAGAGGATAAACGAGCGAGTTACTGGTTTATTCCAAGACCGGATGTTTGGAGCTGTTTATTCTGCAATTGAACTGAGCGGAAAAGTTATTAAAACAGTTCTTGGGATTAATTCTAGTTTTATTTTGTGCTGGTGTTGTTAGTATTGTTATTTTCTGAAATAAACTGTAAAGAGGTGGTGACGTTAATTAACTTAGAGTTACTGTGGTGTCCGAGCCAACTTTGATTTTAACAAATGTTTATGTAATAATTGCGCTTGAAAATTAAATCACTGTATTTATGCTAATTATAACATATTCAATTAATTCTGCGGTTCATTTCTTTTTCACTTCATCCTTCAAATGACGAAGCACACACGAAGCCGACGGATCACAATACAAGAGCGTCGCATAATGATGAGAATGTGAGAAACAGAATCACAAACTGTTGCAACAAGAAATACATTGCTTGTTGCCTTCAATGTAGTCTCCAAACTGTTTATTCCATTTTAAGCACTTTGAAGTTACAGGCAAGCTAGAAGCTTCTCAGCCGATAATAGTGTCAGAAAATTTGACTAAGCTGAGATTTTCGCGTTTTAAATATCGCCAGAGCCATAGATTCGAAACTCACGAATCATAGCTGAAAAATACTAAGCCCTTCGTGGAATTTCCATGTCTCTAACAACGGTATCTCGTCTCCTGGCCAAATTCAGTTAAGCTTCTATGTTGCTAAGATAAAGCCAAACTTACCGAAAAGCATAAATTGGAAAGTTTGAACTTTGCTCGAATGAACCTGAAACAACCAATTGAATATTAGAACTTTTTAGTATACCGATGAGTATCGCTCAAAATGCTATGCAAATCGAGCAGTAGAGTGCTCAGAACACCTAAAGACGAGTGGAATCCGAAGTATTTTCTCGAAGTGTAAAATATGGACTGTTTTCGTGCATGATCTATAGTACGATTAGCTATAGATATAAGGGTCCATTATGGTTTATGCGTGCGGTACGACCATGAATTCAATTGTCAATTCTAAGTTCTCAGACAAGTTACACTTCCATCACTTAATAGCATAACTTGAAGTTGCAACAAGATAACGCCCCGACACATTTTAGTAAGTATATGAAAAACTTTTAACTGCTAACAACATTGAGCTCTATCGTTTCCAGTAAGAGTCCAGACTTAAATCCACTTTTTCACTGCTGGAATCCACTGAAGTCAAACATTTCCCCTGAAGAATGTACCACATATGACTTATTAAAGAAGAAGAAAGAGGGCGTGGAGTAAATCTCGTTAGATATCATCAATCATTTGATTGACTCTATGCCCAAAAGGTTAGAAGAAGTAATAAAATAGAAAGGAGACGCTACTAAACATTGAGTTAATATATAGTTAAAATTAATACAAAAAATAGTTTTGAAATAGTTAGTATTTTTTGAAATCAAAGTTGGCTTGGCGACCACAGTAAGATTAGTGATTTTCTTGAGGTTCGTCTCTGCATCAAATTATATACGCTGCATGAACGTGTTGAACGGGCGACGGAGAGAAGATAGGTCAATTTGGAGCTGATTTGGTGCCTGTTGGAGTGGAACCTGAGGTGGGAGCTGTTATTGAGGAGATTAGAGCGTCTGAAGTGGTTATGGGTTGATTTAGTTAAGGTAGTCGTCGATTGCGCTGAGGGCGAGTGAGTTTGGATTTAGTTGGATAAGTTGAGGAGACGGAGAAGGATTCTATTATTACGTATTTTAAATCGGTTTGGAGACGATTCTTTATGAATCCTATAATCTTACTGAGCCTGAGATATTAGCAACCATTCTGGATTTTCGCTCAATTATAAGCACCTTCTCGAACAATTTCTCAATTTTCTGGCTCAAGTAGTGCTCCTAATCATCAATTTAAGTCTAAACGGACTTCTGAATGAGTTTGAGCCCCTTAAAGTACATTTTCTTGGTTTGCAAAACAGAATTATCGGATTCTTTGCTCTTAACCACTAAACTGTTCTAAGTTTTGGAAATATCGTCAATTATCTTGTTCTAATCAGCTATTTTCTGGCACTGATACTTGAGTTGCTAGAATATTTTAACATCTAATTAAGCTTTAGAAGCCAGCTTAACGGATAAATTGTGAGTTATTTCCATTGCTTCCTTCATTTTAGAATTCAAAAACAATCCGAATGTTTCCATATCGGTTTTGATTGTGAATATCTTCTTAGACTTTACAACAAGTTGAGTATAATCAGTGAAGAGTTTTGGCTCAAGTACTTTACTTAATTAAAAGTTGTCAGCTGAACC
The DNA here is from genome assembly GCA_963988835.1 of Hexamita inflata. Classification (NCBI taxonomy): domain Eukaryota; phylum Fornicata; order Diplomonadida; family Hexamitidae; genus Hexamita; species Hexamita inflata. The sequence goes on from CAXDID010001226.1 coordinate 195,135, forward strand.
ATAGAGCTCAGTTTTTAATGTTGAAAGAGAAAAGTTAGTTGAAGCTTTTAGTTTTAATTTTATCATAATCTCTTCTTAAGTAGGGAAATTAGGGGCATTAACAACCATTTAAACCTTTAGTGATTCCAAAGTTTGCTTTATATCAAGTAATTCTTCTTTCATTTAAATTACAAATTCTGGTTTAACTTAACCTTAGGACTTAGAATAAATCACAGAACCTAATAAATTAACTTTTGACTACTCAAAACTCATAAAATTTCCTTGAGAATCGGTATCAGTATCTTGCAAATCGTCAACTTACGCTTACTGTTTCAATCTAGATTGTGCATTAGAATTATTATCAAAACGCTATGAATGTACATCGTCTAAATCAACAATAGAGTATTACTTTGATAACGGTGCAATATTTGGCTCGAAACTAAATGATTCATCATCACTTACATGTTAGCTTATTTCAGAGGCTAAATCAAAACTTTAATTTTTCTTTTTAACTAATTATGCATCACTATCAACTCTCGTTAATTATTTACGCATAAATGAGCTAGGATGTTAGGGTTGCGATTAATTGGGTTAGTCGTCCAAGTCAACAATGGAATAATTATGTGTTCGTTAAATTATTATTTAATTTCGTGGTTTTTGCGTGATTAGATCAGGAGTTTTAATGTTTTTAGCAATTAGAGACTATTGCAATCCTGACTGTGCAAATTGCTTGGATATATCTTAAAAGCCTTTTACCTTTGATTACAAATAATTTAATTATTACTAAGAAAGTTTAAGCAATTGAGATTCTATAACTTATCCATTATTTTAAAAACCAGCATCAATAAGTTAAGAAAACTATTCCATATTTGAAGCATTTAGATTACTTTATTGTTTTAATTATTCATTGGCTAGCTTCACAGAATACTTTATTTACTGAATCTATGTTTTTAATTCCAACAAATCTTCAACATTCATTGCTGGAAGTGGGATAAATTTAACTAAAAATTTATATATTTGGATGAAAGCTTAAACAATTGTTTCAATTTTTAGAAATTGTATAAAAAATTAGATTTCTGTATATTTGTTATCATTTAGCTTGAAAAGTAGAATGTTCTATTTGACCGCCTACCTTCAACGATCTATTTTTGAGTACGATCAAGATAGGTTATTGATAATTGTGTAGAAACCATACATATGAAAATAATATCACAATAATATCACTTTTTGTAAACTTTGGCAAGTAACACAACATTCATGATAAAGTTGACGAACACAAGTACAGCGAAGAATATAATGATGAAAATGATTGAGTTGTAACCCAGTTCAATTCTGCGTTCTCTGGGTCTAAACGTGGTGTCGTTTTCTCCTCGTTCAACTTTTTCGTTTGTAACTCTTTTAATGATTCCGTCATTTGCAACTTCAATTTCAACTTTTCGTCCTATTTCTTTTAGTTTAATAATTTCTTCATCGTCTATATTTGTCATCATCTCGCATTTAGCACAATTTTCGAGTTTAGTCTTAGTCAGTTCATCCAACACATCTAGGTTTACATAAAACATGTATACAACTTTTTCATTTTTGAATGGTTTCTTAAGAAATGATTGACCTACACCTCTGCTTACAAATTTATCATCCATTTTTATAATCGCATCTGGGTGCGTTTACGTTTCATGCAGAGTTAAAGTCAAAAAATCGGTGTTTGATTAAATTGTAAGTTGAACTAAGGCGTACTTCTAATCTTGAACTGTAAAAACAAGCGGTATATCCGTTATATTAGGAAGATTATTCGCTAATGCATATACAGAAGGAAATTTCAAAAGTTACGCTCTTTTACAAGTAGGACATATTTGCAATGACTATTGAAAAGGATTAGAAGTAAATGAAGCTGTTGATATATCTGTATTTAACACAGTAGAATATTTAGCACGCAATGTTTGAGTACACGGACACTAATAAGTAAAGAAAAATAATTCTTGAATCTAAATAGGAAATGACATAATTATTTCGTTTAAAAACATGTTTGGATCTACATAAACTGACGATTTAAGCTGAGTTTCAGCAGAAAATTACAACTACTATAAATCTTTTGTCGAAATAGGTAAATTCTATGATAGTTATGTAAGTGCCCATAACCAACGATGTGTTAATGGGGTATCATCTCTGTGTGGAGTTAAATCAGCGGGGTTAAATTATAGTAGTTATTGCAATCTAAGTAGCACGTTTGTAAATGATTTGTACATATTACAAGTGAAGTGTTTAAATAAATTATAGATAGTAAAACATAATAAAATCATGTTTTGTAAATTTTGATATTGATTGTTATAAACGACGAATTTTAAATGAGCCTTATTATTTTAAATAACCTATTTGGTGTTTTGTCCTAATTCTATTTATTGATGTAATTTTGTGTATAAATATTCACTCAGAATGATCAGGGTGTGCACAGCATGCAGCCATAGCTCCTTTTGGTTTGTTAGATTTGCTTTTAGCTGCATTAACTGCTTTTGGAGGTGGAGGAAGCTTTCCGCCCGTTGGTGGAGGAGGAATATTACCTGGTGGCGGGGGTGGTGGGGGCAATCCATTTGAACTTGGTGGTGGTATTTTGTTCATTGGAGGTGGTGGTGGAGGCGGTGCATTGAATGATTGTGGAGGTGGGGGAGGTGGAGGTAACCCGTTTGGTGACAGTGGCGGTGAATTTTTAACCGACAGTGGTTATTTAGATTTTGGTGGTGGTGGAGCGTCCGAGTTTTATACTGGTGGTAATTTTTGCGTGAGTTCTTTAACTTTCTCAGTTTCTTGCTCTTGTGCAAGTGGAGCTCCGAATGAGAACACAGGTTTCTCTGATTTGGGGTCGACAATATTAGAGCACGCTTCAATTCTGGTGTTTATTTGGTCAATAAATTTGTTTTTAATTTCAAGTTGGACGTTTAAAGTTTTGTACAACTATAAATTAGCTTTGTTAACTTTTATTTGTTCTTTGATTTGTTCACCAATTTCAGAATTTGTTTGGAATTCTTTGCATTTTGCCTCCAGTTCTTCAGTTTGAGTGGTGAGTTTTTGCTCTTCCTCAGGCTGAACTGATGCGAGGGCTTTTTTGAGGTCTTCCTTTGAGGCTTGAATGTTGGATAAGTAATTCAGGGTCTTTTTAACGCTATCAGGTTACTGTTAAAGCTTCATAGTAACTAAGAGTGATGCGCACTGTGGAGCTGATGAACAGGAATAGCATATTTCCGCTATGCGCTCCTGAATGCGCCATTCCTTCGTATTCATACTTTTGAAGTTACAGTTATGGGAGGTGGAATTGCTTTTTCTTGTTTACTATGTGAGTAATTATATATTAAAATATTTTGCCACTTCTAATGCGGATGACAAATTCCAATAAATAATCTCAAGTTGGAGATTATTCATGAACTACTCATTAACACAAGAGGGCCAAAAATATGATTTCGATCGTATTAGACCATAATCGACTATTCAAAGTCGGTATTTAATATTCCAAAAAGGAAAAATAGAAATTACCACATGCAATAAAAGGACGGCAATGACAAAAATAAACGCGGTAGAAGATGTTTAGGAAAGGTCAACTAATTCACTTAACAAACTTAGGCAGTTCTGAAGCGTTTGTATTCTCTTCATTTCTGGGTCCAACGGATGAATTCATAAAATATTGTACCAATCTGAACTAGTTATATCACTTGTTTAAGATGTCCCTGTGTAATTTCTACGTTTTAGTCAACAAAACTAATTTATGAAAGATTTTATCTCGAAAATATATGGTAGTTAAGCCTGATTGGAGAAAAGAATAAGAGGATCCAATGATTGGTATACGGACGCAATATGTAATTTATAACTAGTAGCGCAAGCACTGGACCTGCAGAGGACCTCGGTGTTCATCTTCAACTGGGCCAATCTGAACGATTTTAGGTATTTCTTAATCACGAAAAACAATGGAGGACTTTTTCTTTCAATCTCAACCGGGAGCTCAAGATGAAGTATTGGTACTTCGCTTAATTAGAATTATAATTCAGGTAGTTACAGTCGCTTTCATTCTCAATATTCAAATAATGAATGCATTTTTGTTTCTTGAAGAATGGAATCAAGTGGGTTAGTCGGGCCCAGCATTAAATAATATATTGATGCTACTCTAAAACAACAGTTATTTTACTTATGATCTTCCACTTCCATTTCATAATGAGAAATCAATTTTCTTGATTGTTAAATTATACAACGTTAGGTAAAGTTGAAACTTATTATTGAAGTATATACAGAGTTATATACGTTAATTATTGTAGCACAGCTATCCAAGGCTCAACCAGGCCTTGATGTGATTGAAGCACTTTACAAATCAATAGTAAATAGAGTTAATGAGTGTATTGATGAGGAGGGAGAACACACTCATTATTGAGCCGGGCAGTGATATAAGTAAGATTCAAATAATAAACTTCATTCTTCTTCCTAATTCAAAAAAGCATTTCGAGGGCCCACCACTGTAGTGGTAATCTCATCAACCAGTGTTTTACTCATAATAGCTTTCTGTAAAATATCCGAAATGCTGTAGAAAACGAACCAGCTGTTTTCGTTTATTAATTCAAACAAATATTCTAAGCACTCAGCCGTTAAAGAAATTCTCTTTAGTGCATGAAGGAAAACGAGAACGTCTTCCTTTTTATCACTTAAAAGGGTCTTGAACTTATCAAAAGAATCAATTTCAGCGGCAGATTGAACTGATTACTGCTCTGAAGCGGAAACAACGGACATGAATTCAAGCTCGAACTCGAGCCCGGATTATTCAATTATTTTGTTGTCAACGAGCTTGCGCGCTTCAGCAATCAAATTGGTTATAGGAGTAACCTCAACAATCTCATTTGTCAGTGTTTTAAACAGGGAATCAGAGGCAAACTGCGCGATTTAGCGCTTCTACTAATGATCCATTTTAACTATTTCTGGAAGAACCAGCAGTTTCAGCAACTAAATAGTTAACTCAGAACTATTTAAACTATCGTTGTTCTTGATTAGATTCTGAATAGACGTCAAAGCCTACTTTTAGCCGAATTTTTCGTTGTTTACAATGCACTCTTCTAACTATTTTAATGATTTAGTCAGTTTCTTACTCACTTCTGTATCCATTAAAGATGTGATGTGGGAAAGAATACACAAGCATAATAACTATAATTCAAACAATTTACACACTTCAAATGAATGATGAAGATGCAACTGATATAGGTATTCCAATGAATATTGAACAACAACTGGAAGGATTTAAATTTACTGCGCTAAAAGTCGTAGGAAAAGGAAGTTTTGGATCCGTGTATCTAATTAAATCAAATGAATTTTCATAAAAATTAGCACTTAAAATTGCAGTGCAGGATAGAAACTTGAAAAATCGAGAATTGGAGATTATGAGTATATTAAATCACAAAAACGTAACTGTATTGCGCAGGCATTTTCTTCTGGACCATCCAACTGATAAGTCTAAACAATTACTGTATGTGTTTATGGATTTTTATCCACAAACTTTGTATTCGCTGTATAAACAATATCAGAAGCAGAATTCTCATGTACCACTGCTTTTCACGCGCTTGGTAACGTATTAATTGGCGAAGTCTTTGCAGTACTTGCATTCGTTGAATATAATGCATCGGGATTTGAAGCCGGCGAATGTACTATTTGACCCTGATACGTTAGTTACTGTTCTTTGTGATTTTGGTTCTGCGAAGTATGTAACTCCGACTTCCGACTCAAAATCATATGTGTGTTCACGTTATTACAGAGCCCCCGAGTTGCTTCTAGGCTCAACTTGTTATGATCAATCTGTTGATATTTGGAGCTTCGGCTGCGTTTTAGCCGAGATAATTCTTGGCCAACCTCTATTCCAGGGCGATTCAACCTGCTAGCAGCTAGACGAGATCGCCCAAGTAATCAGCCCTCCAACCCAATAAGATATTACTTCAATGAAGATCCCAGAGCTCTAATTCGACTTCAAAACCACGTCACTCACACCCCTGAGCAACATATTCAGGTAAAAAGCGCACAAAGAGGCCGTGAACCTCCTCCAAAAGTGTTTGAAGTGGAACCCGAACGAGAGAATCAGAGCCGAGGAAATTCTGGGAGAAGAATTTTTCGCGCCCCTCAAAACGCTCCCGAAAGTTCTACCCAGCGGAGAAATCGTTCCGGATTTGTTTTTATGAATTAGTTTTTAATATTTTTGTAGATTCACATTTTTATTAGTTTATTACTATATTATTAAAACATATATTAAGGGAATTTTCTCTATTGAAATAATTATTTCTAAGATGCGTTTGACTATTTCAGTTAAAGCATAAATAATGGTATTGGAAACATTAATCTAGTAATTTAATGTAATTTATCAAGTATTTACGTGCATACAAATAATTGAATTCGAAAGAGTTAGTGAAAGTATTTAAAGTACAAATGTCAAATATGGTGATAGTAATAATACTAATGAATTCATTATAATTCTAATCACTTGAGGTACTGACTACCGATAGCCATTGCATCTATTTCATATTCAATTAGTTTACTTTTCAAAACTGGAATTACAACTTCAATACTGCTGAATAACTAAGGCTGATATTCATCTTCTTTATATTGATAAAGTGCTAATATTATAAATAAAAATACAATATATGGCCCTATTTCCTTTAAATTACAACCAATAATAAGTTTTTCAACTCTATTTGAGGAGTTAAGGCTAAATAAATTACAATTCATTTTCTTGTAGATTTTTATTGAAAGCTCCTCAAAGTAATTCTAAATTGAATTGTTCCAATTGTTAATTAAATAAAACATAACCGCATCAATGAATTATTGATCATTAACAGGTGCAATCATATAAAAATAGTTGCAAATATCAACAGTGAACTCATAGGTAAATAGTTTGTCAGTGAAATAGTGAATATTTCTAATTATAGCAACATCTGATTTTCTAAATATTTCGTTAATTTTAGCGAATTTGAAGACTTTAACTAAATAGTCATGAATATTCACTGGAGAAAACATACGTATAACTTTATTCATCTTTTTATTCTTTTTAATAAATTATTGTACTATAGAAAGCTCTAACTTTAAAAGGCGAATATCTATTGATTCAGTGTTTTCTGTAAATTGGTGTGCATCACTTATGACTTGCATTTAAAACTGCGCTAATGAATCAAAAATTTATTTTAATGCATTTTACGATTGAACTTCGAATCCTAAAGTTGATTTTCTTACGTTTATTGTTTTACAAAATTTCTCTTCCAGTCTAGCCATCTGTTCGTTCAAGGTCTGGATTCTGTTCAGCTGGGCCTCCAGTTCGTTCTGGCCCGAGTTCTCTCTGAAGGCTGCTACGGCCAGGGCGATGGCTCCGAGGCTGGACTTCCCGGCGCTTCCCGCTTTCTGGAGCGAGAGCACCTTGGCTTCTATCTGCTACAGTCTGAGGGTCGTGGCCTCGATTCTCTCCAGCTGGGCTCCGGTGGTGTTCTGTGCCGCCTCTCTGCTGAAGGCCTGGACCTGCTCTAGGATGTCGCTCTTCTGCTTCGAGAGGGCCTTCGGTATCGATTCTAGCTTCTTCTCGACTTGGTCCATCTTGGCTGCGATGCTAGTTATTCTCTCCAGTTGTAGCTCCAGTTCGTTCGTGTTGGAGGTGCTTTGCACCTGGGTGGCGATGTCGCTCAGCTGGCTCTTCTGGGCCTCTTGCATCTTCTTCAAGACAATCGGGAGCTGTTGTGCTTTCTATTCCAGTCTAGCCATCTGTTCGTTCAAGGTCTGGATTCTGTTCAGCTGGGCCTCCAGTTCGTTCTGGCCCGAGTTCTCTCTGAAGGCTTCTACGGCCAGGGCGATGGCTCCGAGGCTGGACTTCCCGGCGCTTCCCGCTTTCTGGAGCGAGAGCACTTTGGCTTCTATCTGCTACAGTCTGAGGGTCGTGGCCTCGATTCTCTCAAGCCCGGCTCCGGTGGTGTTCTGTGCCGCCTCTCTGCTGAAGGCCTGGACCTGCTCTAGGATGTCGCTCTTCTGCTTCGAGAGGGCTTTCGGTATCGATTCCAGCTTCTTCTCGACCTGGTCCATCTTGGCTGCGATGCTAGTTATTCTCTCCAGTTGTAGCTCCAGTTCGTTCGTGTTGGAGGTGCTTTGCACCTGGGTGGCGATGTCGCTCAGCTGGCTCTTCTGGGCTTCCTCTTTCTTCTTCAAGACAATCGGGAGCTGTTGGGACTTCTCTTCCAGTCTAGCCATCTGTTCGTTCAAGGTCTGGATTCTGCTCAGCTGGGCCTCCAGTTCGTTCTGGCCCGAGTTCTCTCTGAAGGCTGCTACGGCCAGGGCGATGGCTCCGAGGCTGGACTTCCCGGCGCTTCCCGCTTTCTGGAGCGAGAGCACCTTGGCTTCTATCTGCTACAGTCTGAGGGTCGTGGCCTCGATTCTCTCCAGCTGGGTTCCGGTGGTGTTCTGTGCCGCTTCTCTGCTGAAGGCCTGGACCTGTTCTAGGATGTCGCTCTTCTGCTTCGAGAGGGCTTTCGGTATCGATTCTAGCTTCTTCTCGACTTGGTCCATCTTGGCTGCGATTCCAGTTATTCTCTCCAGTTGTAGCTCCAGTTCGTTCGTGTTGGAGGTGCTTTGCACCTGGGTGGCGATGTCGCTCAGCTGGCTCTTCTGGGCCTCTTGCATCTTCTTCAAGACAATCGGGAGCTGTTGTGCTTTCTCTTCCAGTCTAGCCATCTGTTCGTTCAAGGTCTGGATTCTGGTCAGCTGGGTTTCTAGTTCGTTCTAACCCGAGTTCTCTCTGAAGGCTGCTACGGCCAGGGCGATGGCTCCGAGGCTGGACTTCCCGGCGCTTCCCGCTTTCTGGAGCGAGAGCACTTTGGCTTCTATCTGCTACAGTCTGAGGGTCGTGGCCTCGATTCTCTCCAGCTGGGTTCCGGTGGTGTTCTGTGCCGCCTCTCTGCTGAAGGCCTGGACCTGCTCTAGGATGTCGCTCTTCTGCTTCGAGAGGGCTTTCGGTATCGATTCCAGCTTCTTCTCGACTTGGTCTATCTTGGCTGCGATTCCAGTTATTCTCTCGAGTTGTAGCTCCAGTTCGTTCGAGTTGGAGGTGCTTTGCAGTTGGGTGGCGATGGCGCTCAGCTGGCTCTTCTGGGCTTCCTCTTTCTTCTTCAAGGCAACCGGGAGCTGCTGGGCCTTCTCCTCCAGTCTAACAATCTATTCGTTCAAGGTCTGAATTCTGCTCAGCTGGGCCTCCAGTTCGTTCTAACCCGAGTTCTCACTGAAGGCTGCTACTGCCAGGGCGATGGCTCCGAGGCTGGACTTCCCGGCGCTTCCCGCTTTCTGGAGCGAGAGCACCTTGGCTTCTATCTGCTGCAGCTTGAGGGTCGTGGCCTCGATTCTCTCCAGCCCGGCTCCGGTGGTGTTCTGTGCCGCTTCTCTGCTGAAGGCCTGGACCTGCTCTAGGATGTCGCTCTTCTGCTTCGAGAGGGCCTTCGGTATCGATTCTAGCTTCTTCTCGACCTGGTCCATCTTGGCTGCGATGCTAGTTATTCTCTCCAGTTGTAGCTCCAGTTCGTTCGTGTTGGAGGTGCTTTGCACCTGGGTGGCGATGTCGCTCAGCTGGCTCTTCTGGGCTTCCTATTTCTTCTTCAAGACAATCGGGAGCTGTTGTGCTTTCTCTTCCAGTCTAGCCATCTGTTCGTTCAAGGTCTGGATTCTGCTCAGCTGGGTTTCCAGTTCGTTCTGGCCCGAGTTCTCTCTGAAGGCTTCTACTGCCAGGGCGATGGCTCCGAGGCTGGACTTCCCGGCGCTTCCCGCTTTCTGGAGCGAGAGCACTTTGGCTTCTATCTGCTACAGCTTGAGGGTCGTGGCCTCGATTCTCTCAAGCCCGGCTCCGGTGGTGTTCTGCGCCGCTTCTCTGCTGAAGGCCTGGACCTGCTCTAGGATGTCGCTCTTCTGCTTCGAGAGGGCCTTTGGTATCGATTCCATCTTCTTCTCGACTTGGTCCATCTTGGCTGCGATGCTAGTTATTCTCTCGAGTTGTAGCTCCAGTTCGTTCGTGTTGGAGGTGCTTTGCACCTGGGTGGCGATGGCGCTCAGCTGGCTCTTCTGGGCTTCCTCTTTCTTCTTCAAGACAATCGGGAGCTGCTGGGCCTTCTCTTCCAGTCTAGCCATCTGTTCGTTCAAGGTCTGGATTCTGTTCAGCTGGGCCTCCAGTTCGTTCTGGCCCGAGTTCTCTCTGAAGGCTTCTACTGCCAGGGCGATGGCTCCGAGGCTGGACTTCCCGGCGCTTCCCGCTTTCTGGAGCGAGAGCACTTTGGCTTCTATCTGCTACAGCTTGAGGGTCGTGGCCTCGATTCTCTCCAGCCCGGCTCCGGTGGTGTTCTGCGCCGCCTCTCTGCTGAAGGCCTGGACCTGCTCTAGGATGTCGCTCTTCTGCTTCGAGAGGGCCTTCGGTATCGATTCTAGCTTCTTCTCGACCTGGTCCATCTTGGCTGCGATTCCAGTTATTCTCTCCAGTTGTAGCTCCAGTTCGTTCGTGCTGGAGGTGCTTTACACCTGGGTGGCGATGGCGCTCAGCTGGCTCTTCTGGGCTTCCTATTTCTTCTTCAAGACAATCGGGAGCTGTTGTGCTTTCTCTTCCAGTCTAGCCATCTGTTCGTTCAAGGTCTGGATTCTGTTCAGCTGGGCCTCCAGTTCGTTCTGGCCCGAGTTCTCTCTGAAGGCTGCTACTGCCAGGGCGATGGCTCCGAGGCTGGACTTCCCGGCGCTTCCCGCTTTCTGGAGCGAGAGCACCTTGGCTTCTATCTGCTACAGTTTGAGGGTCGTGGCCTCGATTCTCTCCAGCTGGGCTCCGGTGGTGTTCTGTGCCGCCTCTCTGCTGAAGGCCTGGACCTGCTCTAGGATGTCGCTCTTCTGCTTCGAGAGGGCCTTCGGTATCGATTCTAGCTTCTTCTCGACCTGGTCCATCTTGGCTGCGATTCCAGTTATTCTCTCCAGTTGTAGCTCCAGTTCGTTCGTGTTGGAGGTGCTTTACACCTGGGTGGCGATGGCGCTCAGCTGGCTCTTCTGGGCTTCCTATTTCTTCTTCAAGACAATCGGGAGCTGTTGTGCTTTCTCTTCCAGTCTAGCCATCTGTTCGTTCAAGGTCTGGATTCTGCTCAGCTGGGCCTCCAGTTCGTTCTGGCCCGAGTTCTCTCTGAAGGCTGCTACGGCCAGGGCGATGGCTCCGAGGCTGGACTTCCCGGCGCTTCCCGCTTTCTGGAGCGAGAGCACCTTGGCTTCTATCTGCTACAGTTTGAGGGTCGTGGCCTCGATTCTCTCCAGCTGGGTTCCGGTGGTGTTCTGTGCCGCCTCTCTGCTGAAGGCCTGGACCTGTTCTAGGATGTCGCTCTTCTGCTTCGAGAGGGCTTTCGGTATCGATTCTAGCTTCTTCTCGACTTGGTCCATCTTGGCTGCGATTCCAGTTATTCTCTCCAGTTGTAGCTCCAGTTCGTTCGTGTTGGAGGTGCTTTGCACCTGGGTGGCGATGTCGCTCAGCTGGCTCTTCTGGGCTTCCTATTTCTTCTTCAAGACAATCGGGAGCTGTTGTGCTTTCTCTTCCAGTCTAGCCATCTGTTCGTTCAAGGTATGGATTCTGGTCAGCTGGGTTTCCAGTTCGTTCTGGCCCGAGTTCTCTCTGAAGGCTTCTACGGCCAGGGCGATGGCTCCGAGGCTGGACTTCCCGGCGCTTCCCGCTTTCTGGAGCGAGAGCACCTTGGCTTCTATCTGCTACAGTTTGAGGGTTGTGGCCTCGATTCTCTCCAGCTGAGTTCCGGTGGTGTTCTGTGCCGCCTCTCTGCTGAAGGCCTGGACCTGCTCTAGGATGTCGCTCTTCTGCTTCGAGAGGGCTTTCGGTATCGATTCTAGCTTCTTCTCGACTTGGTCCATCTTGGCTGCGATTCCAGTTATTCTCTCCAGTTGTAGCTCCAGTTCGTTCGTGTTGGAGGTGCTTTGCACCTGGGTGGCGATGTCGCTCAGCTGGCTCTTCTGGGCTTCCTATTTCTTCTTCAAGACAATCGGGAGCTGCTGGGCTTTCTCTTCCAGTCTAGCCATCTGTTCGTTCAAGGTCTGGATTCTGCTCAGCTGGGCCTCCAGTTCGTTCTAACCCGAGTTCTCTCTGAAGGCTGCTACTGCCAGGGCGATGGCTCCGAGGCTGGACTTCCCGGCGCTTCCCGCTTTCTGGAGCGAGAGCACCTTGGCTTCTATCTGCTACAGTCTGAGGGTCGTGGCCTCGATTCTCTCCAGCTGGGTTCCGGTGGTGTTCTGTGCCGCTTCTCTGCTGAAGGCCTGGACCTGCTCTAGGATGTCGCTCTTCTGCTTCGAGAGGGCCTTCGGTATCGATTCCAGCTTCTTCTCGACCTGGTCCATCTTGGCTGCGATGCTAGTTATTCTCTCCAGTTGTAGCTCCAGTTCGTTCGTGTTGGAGGTGCTTTGCACCTGGGTGGCGATGGCGCTCAGCTGGCTCTTCTGGGCCTCTTGCATCTTCTTCAAGACAATCGGGAGCTGTTGTGCTTTCTCTTCCAGTCTAGCCATCTGTTCGTTCAAGGTCTGGATTCTGCTCAGCTGGGCCTCCAGTTCGTTCTGGCCCGAGTTCTCTCTGAAGGCTTCTACTGCCAGGGCGATGGCTCCGAGGCTGGACTTCCCGGCGCTTCCCGCTTTCTGGAGCGAGAGCACCTTGGCTTCTATCTGCTACAGTCTGAGGGTCGTGGCCTCGATTCTCTCCAGCTGGGTTCCGGTGGTGTTCTGTGCCGCCTCTCTGCTGAAGGCCTGGACCTGCTCTAGGATGTCGCTCTTCTGCTTCGAGAGGGCCTTTGGTATCGATTCTAGCTTCTTCTCGACTTGGTCCATCTTGGCTGCGATGCTAGTTATTCTCTCCAGTTGTAGCTCAAGTTCGTTCGTGTTGGAGGTGCTTTGCACCTGGGTGGCGATGGCGCTCAGCTGGCTCTTCTGGGCTTCCTCTTTCTTCTTCAAGACAATCGGGAGCTGCTGGGCTTTCTCTTCCAGTCTAGCCATCTGTTCGTTCAAGGTCTGGATTCTGCTTAGCTGGGCCTCCAGTTCGTTCTGGCCCGAGTTCTCTCTGAAGGCTTCTACGGCCAGGGCGATGGCTCCGAGGCTGGACTTCCCGGCGCTTCCCGCTTTCTGGAGCGAGAGCACCTTGGCTTCTATCTGCTACAGTCTGAGGGTCGTGGCCTCGATTCTCTCCAGCTGGGTTCCGGTGGTGTTCTGTGCCGCCTCTCTGCTGAAGGCCTGGACCTGCTCTAGGATGTCGCTCTTCTGCTTCGAGAGGGCCTTCGGTATCGATTCCAGCTTCTTCTCGACCTGGTCCATCTTGGCTGCGATTCCAGTTATTCTCTCCAGTTGTAGCTCCAGTTCGTTCGTGTTGGAGGTGCTTTACACTTGGGTGGCGATGTCGCTCAGCTGGCTCTTCTGGGCTTCCTATTTCTTCTTCAAGACAATCGGGAGCTGCTGGGCTTTCTCTTCCAGTCTAGCCATCTGTTCGTTCAAGGTATGGATTCTGGTCAGCTGGGTTTCCAGTTCGTTCTGGCCCGAGTTCTCTCTGAAGGCTGCTACGGCCAGGGCGATGGCTCCGAGGCTGGACTTCCCGGCGCTTCCCGCTTTCTGGAGCGAGAGCACCTTGGCTTCTATCTGCTACAGTCTGAGGGTCGTGGCCTCGATTCTCTCCAGCCCGGCTCCGGTGGTGTTCTGTGCCGCCTCTCTGCTGAAGGCCTGGACCTGCTCTAGGATGTAGCTCTTCTGCTTCGAGAGGGCCTTCGGTATCGATTCTAGCTTCTTCTCGACTTGGTCCATCTTGGCTGCGATTCCAGTTATTCTCTCCAGTTGTAGCTCCAGTTCGTTCGTGTTGGAGGTGCTTTGCACCTGGGTGGCGATGGCGCTCAGCTGGCTCTTCTGGGCTTCCTCTTTCTTCTTCAAGACAATCGGGAGCTGTTGGGACTTCTCTTCCAGTCTAGCCATCTGTTCGTTCAAGGTCTGGATTCTGCTCAGCTGGGCCTCCAGTTCGTTCTGGCCCGAGTTCTCTCTGAAGGCTTCTACTGCCAGGGCGATGGCTCCGAGGCTGGACTTCCCGGCGCTTCCCGCTTTCTGGAGCGAGAGCACCTTGGCCTCTATCTGCTACAGCTTGAGGGTCGTGGCCTCGATTCTCTCCAGTCCGGCTCCGGTGGTGTTCTGTGCCGCCTCTCTGCTGAAGGCCTGGACCTGTTCTAGGATGTCGCTCTTCTGCTTCGAGAGGGCTTTCGGTATCGATTCCAGCTTCTTCTCGACCTGGTCCATCTTGGCTGCGATGCTAGTTATTCTCTCCAGTTGTAGCTCCAGTTCGTTCGTGTTGGAGGTGCTTTGCACCTGGGTGGCGATGTCGCTCAGCTGGCTCTTCTGGGCTTCCTCTTTCTTCTTCAAGACAATCGGGAGCTGTTGTGCTTTCTCTTCCAGTCTAGCCATCTGTTCGTTCAAGGTATGGATTCTGGTCAGCTGGGTTTCTAGTTCGTTCTGGCCCGAGTTCTCTCTGAAGGCTGCTACTGCCAGGGCGATGGCTCCGAGGCTGGACTTCCCGGCGCTTCCCGCTTTCTGGAGCGAGAGCACCTTGGCTTCTATCTGCTACAGTCTGAGGGTCGTGGCCTCGATTCTCTCCAGCTGGGTTCCGGTGGTGTTCTGTGCCGCCTCTCTGCTGAAGGCCTGGACCTGCTCTAGGATGTCGCTCTTCTGCTTCGAGAGGGCCTTCGGTATCGATTCCATCTTCTTCTCGACTTGGTCCATCTTGGCTGCGATGCTAGTTATTCTCTCCAGTTGTAGCTCAAGTTCGTTCGTGTTGGAGGTGCTTTGCACCTGGGTGGCGATGGCGCTCAGCTGGCTCTTCTGGGCTTCCTATTTCTTCTTCAAGACAATCGGGAGCTGTTGTGCTTTCTATTCCAGTCTAGCCATCTGTTCGTTCAAGGTCTGGATTCTGCTCAGCTGGGCCTCCAGTTCGTTCTGGCCCGAGTTCTCTCTGAAGGCTTCTACTGCCAGGGCGATGGCTCCGAGGCTGGACTTCCCGGCGCTTCCCGCTTTCTGGAGCGAGAGCACTTTGGCTTCTATCTGCTACAGTTTGAGGGTCGTGGCCTCGATTCTCTCCAGCTGGGCTCCGGTGGTGTTCTGTGCCGCCTCTCTGCTGAAGGCCTGGACCTGTTCTAGGATGTCGCTCTTCTGCTTCGAGAGGGCCTTCGGTATCGATTCTAGCTTCTTCTCGACTTGGTCCATCTTGGCTGCGATTCCAGTTATTCTCTCCAGTTGTAGCTCCAGTTCGTTCGTGTTGGAGGTGCTTTGCACCTGGGTGGCGATGTCGCTCAGCTGGCTCTTCTGGGCCTCTTGCATCTTCTTCAAGACAATCGGGAGCTGTTGTGCTTTCTCTTCCAGTCTAGCCATCTGTTCGTTCAAGGTCTGGATTCTGGTCAGCTGGGTTTCTAGTTCGTTCTAACCCGAGTTCTCTCTGAAGGCTGCTACGGCCAGGGCGATGGCTCCGAGGCTGGACTTCCCGGCGCTTCCCGCTTTCTGGAGCGAGAGCACTTTGGCTTCTATCTGCTACAGTCTGAGGGTCGTGGTCTCGATTCTCTCCAGCTGGGTTCCGGTGGTGTTCTGTGCCGCCTCTCTGCTGAAGGCCTGGACCTGCTCTAGGATGTCGCTCTTCTGCTTCGAGAGGGCTTTCGGTATCGATTCCAGCTTCTTCTCGACCTGGTCCATCTTGGCTGCGATGCTAGTTATTCTCTCCAGTTGTAGCTCCAGTTCGTTCGTGTTGGAGGTGCTTTGCACCTGGGTGGCGATGTCGCTCAGCTGGCTCTTCTGGGCCTCTTGCATCTTCTTCAAGACAATCGGGAGCTGTTGTGCTTTCTCTTCCAGTCTAGCCATCTGTTCGTTCAAGGTCTGGATTCTGGTCAGCTGGGTTTCTAGTTCGTTCTAACCCGAGTTCTCTCTGAAGGCTGCTACGGCCAGGGCGATGGCTCCGAGGCTGGACTTCCCGGCGCTTCCCGCTTTCTGGAGCGAGAGCACCTTGGCTTCTATCTGCTACAGTCTGAGGGTCGTGGCCTCGATTCTCACAAAACTATAGTTTTATATTTTATGAATATCACATTTAAATTATTCATCATATTTTGTGACCTCGTTTAATATCTCGTTTAAATAAAACATTTCAGATTTGCTTTATAATTTTTATTTAACTAACATTAACTATTAACTAATGTTTTATATTCTAGTTGAATCTATTGAGTATTTTTATGATATACTTTGATTTCGGTCCAAAGTTAGTAGTTTAACATTATTGCTTTATAATAAGTGAATACGATACCTTTTATGTTGTATTAAATTCATTTTTGCATGTATATTAAATAATCGATAATAGAGTAATAAATGTTGTTTATGTATTGTTATTTTATCATTCTTTTCATATACGATTTTAAAGTCGCAATCATTAAGTAACCTTTATTTTTAATTGGTATACTTTAATTTTTCAATTTAAGAATATAGAATATTTGTTCGTTTAATTATTTTTTAACATTAAATACTATCTGTTTATATTTGCATATTTTTGTAGCCTCTTGACGGTAATATTCCTTAATTAGAAGTTTTAATAGTTTTATTGTCTAATTTAGGCTATATATTACTATTTAACATACTTTTAAGGAATTTAACTTCTTATTGTAATTTTTCTATAGTATTTTGTTGTTTTGTAATGGTTTCATTCATATCAACTATAGTATCAATTGATTTTCTAGGTATTACACATGAAGTAGTAATTAATTTTGTAATTCCAACTTCAAGACCATTAATAAGGCAGTGTTGCACAATTTTTTAATTTAAAATGTATATCTTTAGATCAGTTAAACTTTATGTTATAGTCAAATTTGACATTGTAATAAATTAAAGGAGTGATAATTAATTAATTGTTTAATTATAGTGATATAATAATGCAAAAGTCATTTCATTCTACTTATCCTACCATCCATTTAATAAACTATTTTGCAAATACACAAGTACCCAATCCAGCTCCAGTGATCAGCCAAAAATTAGTGTTTTTGAGTATTTACTTCATTACCCAAATATCTTCTCTATCAGTTCTATCATCATCTACCTGAACTTCTATTCCAGATTTTTCTAATCTGATTAAATATTCTAAATTATTTATTTTTTAATCCAATACATCCTTTTATTTTCTAATTCCAAACAGTTTATTTATTGTTGAGTATTTAACTTCAATGCCAAAGAAATTCATCTTTTCTTCTTCTTCTTTTCTTTCAATATTAATTTATTTTTTGAGTTATAAACAAAACATAAACTATTAAATATTGTTTTCGCTTTTAATTATCATTTTCTAACCTAATTATATTAAATTATTACTTTCATTTATTGGATCATTTTTAATAATTTCTGGAGAAGTTTTGAGACTTAATAAAGCACTTTATACATTTTAGAATGTTTGTATGATATCTTCCTGATATTTTTTATATCCATTTAATTAATTAGACGAATATTTAGCTATTTTGTATAAGAAGGATTATTGTGAAAATAATAATGAATAGAAGTCAAAAAATGAAGTATCAACTTAGTAATTGTTTTATACGAATTACACACAATTTTACATGAGAATAATAATCTGATCTAAAAATAAAACGAATAGCTTTTAATCGCATCCATATCTAGCAATTTATTCTTTATTGTTTATCTTTTCCTATTTTTATGGTTGATAAATTTTTCTAAGCGTTTCTAAACAAGACTAAGCAAATATTCCAATCGCACCTAAATTATTTACACAAAAGTTATTTATTAATCGCCCAAAGTAAATTGAGCTAAATAGAAGATTTTTAAATATGTGATGACAACTCAATTAAATAATTAGTACAGAACTCAAGAAGTGATTTATTTAATATTTTTGGTTACACTAACTATAATATTAGTAAGCACATCGAACGAGGTGAGTCAACTGGACAAATTTTTACAGTTTTTTCTTTTTTAGTTGTATCCAAGTTATTCATATCAACTTGTGATATTTGATCACAAATGCAACCTCTTAAATCTGTTGTCAAAGATGGACGCATTTATTAAAGAAGAAGTTTGACTAAAAACCACTCCTTTGTTGATTCACAAAATATTACTTTTGAGGTACGTTTACCATCTCTTGTTACTTATAAAGTAAAGGAATATGTTCCTGTAAGTTTTGTTAAATCTGCGTTTATCCATCTGTTAAGCAAAACTAAATATAAGTTGTAAGAAGGTTTAAAATAATTATCAGCTTATAGACTTAGTGGACAATATTGGGATAGAGAGACTAAAGATGTCAAAAGATTTAATAAAAGCGTTGTTGGTCTTGGGTCGAAAATTTCAAATAATTATTGTTCAACAAAAGTTTGTTAATTATTTTATGTGAAGTGTTAGTTATGATTTTTCATTAAAAGTTATATTAATGGTGAATCGGGCGATAAAAAATCCAAAACAAGTTTGGTGCTAAATGAAGCATCTACATTTGATCCATCTGAATCTACAAATTAATCATTTTTAGCAAAGTATCCGTTTTGAGATAAAAATTAATCTGTTATTCTATCAACGGTTGCTTATAGCTATGAATTTGTCATTTAGTCAGTTTGTATAATTTATTATACCCTTTTTACATAGGCTACAGGATCTTATACAAAATTCATTTGTTAAAAATTAGAGTGAAATTTCAACACTTTTAATTAATAATGTAAAACACAAATATTGATAATTTCACTTCAAGCATGAACAGTTTGTTAAGATCCAGTAATGGAGTAAGAATTGTTCAGTAACTGAATCTAACCTAAATAGGTAAGATAAAGTCGCAAATAGATGGTTTGCGTGTTTGTGTCAAGACTATGTTTATATAGTAGTCATAGACGATTAATCAGATTTCTGTCTCGGTGGCGTCTTTAAGCAAGATTGTGACGAAGCCAACGACGAAGCAGGAGTATTTGGCTAAGTAAATCGCATAGAAGCGTTAAATGATATCAGATATTCAAAATAGTCACTTAAATAATAGTTTCTAAGACATCAAGTTGAATTTAAATTAGTCGTAATTGTTGACAAGTTGTAACGCGTTATCTAAATGCGTTAATTTCTCCAGTTAATTGTTGAATTTGAGCCAGCCCGGCCCTGATTTGCACCAGACTGGTAAAAACATAATTAAGAACGAGTTTTTGTACTAGTTAACTAGTGATCTTAAATCCAGCATAAAGTAATTTGATTTTAAGACCATTTCGCAACCTCTATTTGATTTCGCGCCTGTGTTCGACAACGCGATTATTTAGCAATAACAGGCGCTAAAAAAATTGATTCAGCAGTCAAACAATTATAGAGAGTAATTCAAAGCTGAAACAGAGCTGCGAAAACAACTCGAAATTGAAAATGAGCAGCTTAAAAACGAGATAAGTTAATTACGCGCTCAGGTTAACAGCAACTAATCGGTTTAAATTTAATAAAATGTAAACGCTTCAGTTCAACTTTAAAACGAAAATTTGAAGAACAAATTAGTTTTAACCCAGTTTGTAAAATAATCCGAGTAAAAAATAAACAACTCAATTAACTACCTGGATGACAAAGTTTACACTTTGAACCAGCAGCTCTCAACGGCTTTGTTCAACTAAAATAAACAATTCACTTCATTCGGTGAAATAATAAAGAAGAAAACGTTCACAGCGATGAATGAAATGTTCGCCGACCAGGTCCTAATAATGCAAAACGCAATGAATAAAATAAACGGAGTGGAAAACGTAATAGCCGAATTAAGTATTAAAACGGAAAGAGTGCAATTTTAACTAAATAACTTCACTCCACTGAATCAACTGTCCAAAAATAACGAATCATTCGGAGTCAAACTGAAAAACACATTCAACATAATCCACACATCAAACTAAAGCATTTACCAACATATGAATAACGCAATGAATTACTTTAACACCAATTCACTAGAAATGATGGACAAAGTCGAAAAATTAACGTTGACTGTTTCAAAACTCGAATAAAAAGTACAATTACTACCGCAAATGATCAGTAATAAAGACAAAACATATACAGCACATTTATTAACCATTAACAAAATTGTAGCAGCCTTCAGAGAGAACTCGGGCCAGAACGAACTGGAAACCCAGCTGACCAGAATCCAGACCTTGAACGAACAGATGGCTAGACTGGAAGAGAAGGCTCAGCAGCTCCCGATTGTCTTGAAGAAGAAAGAGGAAGCCCAGAAGAGCCAGCTGAGCGACATCGCCACCCAGGTGCAAAGCACCTCCAACACGAACGAACTGGAGCTACAACTGGAGAGAATAACTGGAATCGCAGCCAAGATGGACCAGGTCGAGAAGAAGCTAGAATCGATACCGAAGGCCCTCTCGAAGCAGAAGAGCGACATCCTAGAGCAGGTCCAGGCCTTCAGCAGAGAGGCGGCACAGAACACCACCGGAGCCGGGCTGGAGAGAATCGAGACCACGACCCTCAGACTGTAGCAGATAGAAGCCAAAGTGCTCTCGCTCCAGAAAGCGGGAAGCGCCGGGAAGTCCAGCCTCGGAGCCATCGCCCTGGCAGTAGCAGCCTTCAGAGAGAACTCGGGTTAGAACGAACTAGAAACCCAGCTGACCAGAATCCAGACCTTGAACGAACAGATGGCTAGACTGGAAGAGAAGTCCCAACAGCTCCCGATTGTCTTGAAGAAGAAAGAGGAAGCCCAGAAGAGCCAGCTGAGCGACATCGCCACCCAGGTGCAAAGCACCTCCAACACGAACGAACTGGAGCTACAACTGGAGAGAATAACTGGAATCGCAGCCAAGATGGACCAGGTCGAGAAGAAGCTAGAATCGATACCGAAGGCCCTCTCGAAGCAGAAGAGCGACATCCTAGAGCAGGTCCAGGCCTTCAGCAGAGAGGCGGCGCAGAACACCACCGGAACCCAGCTGGAGAGAATCGAGACCACGACCCTCAGACTGTAGCAGATAGAAGCCAAAGTGCTCTCGCTCCAGAAAGCGGGAAGCGCCGGGAAGTCCAGCCTCGGAGCCATCGCCCTGGCAGTAGCAGCCTTCAGAGAGAACTCGGGCCAGAACGAACTGGAAACCCAGCTGACCAGAATCCAGACCTTGAACGAACAGATGGCTAGACTGGAAGAGAAGGCTCAGCAGCTCCCGATTGTCTTGAAGAAGATGCAGGAGGCCCAGAAGAGCCAGCTGAGCGACATCGCCACCCAAGTGCAAAGCACCTCCAACACGAACGAACTGGAGCTACAACTGGAGAGAATAACTAGCATCGCAGCCAAGATGGACCAGGTCGAGAAGAAGCTAGAATCGATACCGAAGGCCCTCTCGAAGCAGAAGAGCGACATCCTAGAGCAGGTCCAGGCCTTCAGCAGAGAGGCGGCACAGAACACCACCGGAGCCCAGCTGGAGAGAATCGAGGCCACGACCCTCAGACTGTAGCAGATAGAGGCCAAGGTGCTCTCGCTCCAGAAAGCGGGAAGCGCCGGGAAGTCCAGCCTCGGAGCCATCGCCCTGGCAGTAGCAGCCTTCAGAGAGAACTCGGGTTAGAACGAACTGGAGGCCCAGCTGACCAGAATCCAGACCTTGAACGAACAGATGGCTAGACTGGAAGAGAAAGCACAACAGCTCCCGATTGTCTTGAAGAAGAAATAGGAAGCCCAGAAGAGCCAGCTGAGCGACATCGCCACCCAAGTGTAAAGCACCTCCAACACGAACGAACTGGGGCTACAACTGGAGAGAATAACTAGCATCGCAGTCAAGATGGACCAGGTCGAGAAGAAGCTGGAATCGATACCGAAGGCCCTCTCGAAGCAGAAGAGCGACATCCTAGAGCAGGTCCAGGCCTTCAGCAGAGAGGCGGCACAGAACACCACCGGAGCCGGACTGGAGAGAATCGAGACCACGACCCTCAGACTGTAGCAGATAGAGGCCAAGGTGCTCTCGCTCCAGAAAGCGGGAAGCGCCGGGAAGTCCAGCCTCGGAGCCATCGCCCTGGCAGTAGCAGCCTTCAGAGAGAACTCGGGTTAGAACGAACTGGAGGCCCAGCAGCTCCCGATTGTCTTGAAGAAGATGCAGGAAGCCGAGAAGAGCCAGCTGAGCGACATCGCCACCCAAGTGTAAAGCACCTCCAGCACGAACGAACTGGGGCTACAACTGGAGAGAATAACTGGAATCGCAGCCAAGATGGACCAGGTCGAGAAGAAGCTGGAATCGATACCGAAGGCCCTCTCGAAGCAGAAGAGCGACATCCTAGAGCAGGTCCAGGCCTTCAGCAGAGAGGCGGCACAGAACACCACCGGAGCCCAGCTGGAGAGAATCGAGGCCACGACCCTCAAACTGTAGCAGATAGAAGCCAATGTGCTCTCGCTCCAGAAAGCGGGAAGCGCCGGGAAGTCCAGCCTCGGAGCCATCGCCCTGGCAGTAGAAGCCTTCAGAGAGAACTCGGGTTAGAACGAACTAGAAACCCAGCTGACCAGAATCCAGACCTTGAACGAACAGATGGGTAGACTGGAAGAGAAAGCACAACAGCTCCCGATTGTCTTGAAGAAGAAATAGGAAGCCCAGAAGAGCCAGCTGAGCGACATCGCCACCCAGGTGTAAAGCACCTCCAACACGAACGAACTGGGGCTACAACTGGAGAGAATAACTGGAATCGCAGCCAAGATGGACCAAGTCGAGAAGAAGCTAGAATCGATACCGAAGGCCCTCTCGAAGCAGAAGAGCTACATCCTAGAGCAGGTCCAGGCCTTCAGCAGAGAGGCGGCACAGAACACCACCGGAGCCGGGCTGGAGAGAATCGAGGCCACGACCCTCAGACTGTAGCAGATAGAGGCCAAGGTGCTCTCGCTCCAGAAAGCGGGAAGCGCCGGGAAGTCCAGCCTCGGAGCCATCGCCCTGGCCGTAGCAGCCTTCAGAGAGAACTCGGGCCAGAACGAACTGGAGGCCCAGCTGAACAGAATCCAGACCTTGAACGAACAGATGGCTAGACTGGAATAGAAAGCACAACAGCTCCCGATTGTCTTGAAGAAGATGCAGGAGGCCCAGAAGAGCCAGCTGAGCGACATCGCCACCCAGGTGTAAAGTACCTCCAACACGAACGAACTGGAGCTACAACTGGAGAGAATAACTAGCATCGCAGTCAAGATGGACCAGGTCGAGAAGAAGCTGGAATCGATACCGAAAGCCCTCTCGAAGCAGAAGAGCGACATCCTAGAGCAGGTCCAGGCCTTCAGCAGAGAGGCGGCACAGAACACCACCGGAGCCGGGCTGGAGAGAATCGAGGCCACGACCCTCAGACTGTAGCAGATAGAGGCCAAGGTGCTCTCGCTCCAGAAAGCGGGAAGCGCCGGGAAGTCCAGCCTCGGAGCCATCGCCCTGGCAGTAGCAGCCTTCAGAGAGAACTCGGGTTAGAACGAACTAGAAACCCAGCTGAACAGAATCCAGACCTTGAACGAACAGATGGCTAGACTGGAAGAGAAGGCCCAGCAGCTCCCGATTGTCTTGAAGAAGAAAGAGGAAGCCGAGAAGAGCCAGCTGAGCGACATCGCCACCCAAGTGTAAAGCACCTCCAACACGAACGAACTGGAGCTACAACTGGAGAGAATAACTGGAATCGCAGCCAAGATGGACCAGGTCGAGAAGAAGCTGGAATCGATACCGAAAGCCCTCTCGAAGCAGAAGAGCGACATCCTAGAACAGGTCCAGGCCTTCAGCAGAGAGGCGGCACAGAACACCACCGGAACCCAGCTGGAGAGAATCGAGGCCACGACCCTCAAACTGTAGCAGATAGAAGCCAAGGTGCTCTCGCTCCAGAAAGCGGGAAGCGCCGGGAAGTCCAGCCTCGGAGCCATCGCCCTGGCAGTAGAAGCCTTCAGAGAGAACTCGGGCCAGAACGAACTGGAGGCCCAGCTGACCAGAATCCAGACCTTGAACGAACAGATGGCTAGACTGGAAGAGAAGGTACAGCAGCTCCCGATTGTCTTGAAGAAGATGCAGGAAGCCCAGAAGAGCCAGCTGAGCGCCATCGCCACCCAGGTGCAAAGTACCTCCAGCACGAACGAACTTGAGCTACAACTGGAGAGAATAACTAGCATCGCAGCCAAGATGGACCAAGTCGAGAAGAAGCTGGAATCGATACCAAAGGCCCTCTCGAAGCAGAAGAGCGACATCCTAGAGCAGGTCCAGGCCTTCAGCAGAGAGGCGGCACAGAACACCACCGGAGCCGGACTGGAGAGAATCGAGGCCACGACCCTCAAGCTGTAGCAGATAGAAGCCAAGGTGCTCTCGCTCCAGAAAGCGGGAAGCGCCGGGAAGTCCAGCCTCGGAGCCATCGCCCTGGCAGTAGCAGCCTTCAGAGAGAACTCGGGCCAGAACGAACTAGAAACCCAGCTGAGCAGAATCCAGACCTTGAACGAACAGATGGCTAGACTGGAAGAGAAGGCCCAGCAGCTCCCGATTGTCTTGAAGAAGAAAGAGGAAGCCCAGAAGAGCCAGCTGAGCGCCATCGCCACCCAGGTGCAAAGTACCTCCAGCACGAACGAACTTGAGCTACAACTGGAGAGAATAACTAGCATCGCAGCCAAGATGGACCAAGTCGAGAAGAAGCTGGAATCGATACCGAAGGCCCTCTCGAAGCAGAAGAGCGACATCCTAGAGCAGGTCCAGGCCTTCAGCAGAGAGGCGGCACAGAACACCACCGGAGCCGGGCTGGAGAGAATCGAGGCCACGACCCTCAGACTGTAGCAGATAGAAGCCAAGGTGCTCTCGCTCCAGAAAGCGGGAAGCGCCGGGAAGTCCAGCCTCGGAGCCATCGCCCTGGCAGTAGCAGCCTTCAGAGAGAACTCGGGCCAGAACGAACTAGAAACCCAGCTGAGCAGAATCCAGACCTTGAACGAACAGATGGCTAGACTGGAAGAGAAGGCCCAGCAGCTCCCGATTGTCTTGAAGAAGAAAGAGGAAGCCCAGAAGAGCCAGCTGAGCGCCATCGCCACCCAGGTGCAAAGTACCTCCAGCACGAACGAACTTGAGCTACAACTGGAGAGAATAACTAGCATCGCAGCCAAGATGGACCAAGTCGAGAAGAAGCTAGAATCGATACCGAAGGCCCTCTCGAAGCAGAAGAGCGACATCCTAGAGCAGGTCCAGGCCTTCAGCAGAGAGGCGGCACAGAACACCACCGGAGCCGGGCTGGAGAGAATCGAGGCCACGACCCTCAGACTGTAGCAGATAGAGGCCAAGGTGCTCTCGCTCCAGAAAGCGGGAAGCGCCGGGAAGTCCAGCCTCGGAGCCATCGCCCTGGCAGTAGCAGCCTTCAGAGAGAACTCGGGTTAGAACGAACTGGAGGCCCAGCTGAGCAGAATCCAGACCTTGAACGAACAGATGGCTAGACTGGAAGAGAAAGCACAACAGCTCCCGATTGTCTTGAAGAAGGAATAGGAAGCCCAGAAGAGCCAGCTGAGCGACATCGCCACCCAAGTGTAAAGCACCTCCAACACGAACGAACTGGGGCTACAACTGGAGAGAATAACTGGAATCGCAGCCAAGATGGACCAAGTCGAGAAGAAGCTAGAATCGATACCGAAGGCCCTCTCGAAGCAGAAGAGCGACATCCTAGAGCAGGTCCAGGCCTTCAGCAGAGAGGCGGCACAGAACACCACCGGAGCCGGGCTGGAGAGAATCGAGGCCACGACCCTCAGACTGTAGCAGATAGAAGCCAAGGTGCTCTCGCTCCAGAAAGCTGGAAGCGCCGGGAAGTCCAGCCTCGGAGCCATCGCCCTGGCAGTAGCAGCCTTCAGAGAGAACTCGGGTTAGAACGAACTGGAGGCCCAGCTGACCAGAATCCAGACCTTGAACGAACAGATGGCTAGACTGGAATAGAAAGCACAACAGCTCCCGATTGTCTTGAAGAAGAAAGAGGAAGCCCAGAAGAGCCAGCTGAGCGACATCGCCACCCAAGTGTAAAGCACCTCCAACACGAACGAACTGGAGCTACAACTGGAGAGAATAACTAGCATCGCAGCCAAGATGGACCAGGTCGAGAAGAAGCTGGAATCGATACCGAAGGCCCTCTCGAAGCAGAAGAGCGACATCCTAGAGCAGGTCCAGGCCTTCAGCAGAGAGGCGGCACAGAACACCACCGGAGCCCAGCTGGAGAGAATCGAGGCCACGACCCTCAAGCTGTAGCAGATAGAAGCCAAAGTGCTCTCGCTCCAGAAAGCGGGAGGCGCCGGGAAGTCCAGCCTCGGAACTAGCATCTCATAATAAGATAATGTAAAAAATGAAAATAAAAAGATAATGACTTAGTTTGAAAATTAGGTTTCTGAGCACATTAAACTATTGGAATAATCTAGTTACAATAAGTTCAAAAAAGTTGATTAATAAATCATTGATTTGGAAGTATCATTGCAATAGGTTATTTATTATACAAATGTTCGATAATTATAAAATGTACATTTATTATAAGAATCATTGTAAGATTATAACGAAATTTCTAATTGTAAATTTTAAGAATTAAATAAATCACTTGATACTATTGACGAGTTAGAATTTAAAATACATTCTATTCAAAATATAATTGAAAGAAAATATTCGAATTTCAATGCAATATATACTTTTGACCAATTGAAAACATCATAAATATAAATATTAAAAGAATTGAAAAATGGAAAATATATTAAACAATAGGATATTGATTAAATGCCAAAATTGAGGGCAATGGCGGGGAAGGTTCTTGAAGACATTGCCATTTCTAAAATATGTACTTAATTTAATATTCAGAAAGACAAATATAAAGAAATTTTAGAAACAAGATGGTAATAATATGAATCATACGTTTTCAATTACTTAGCAGAATAATATGCTAAAAGCGACCTCAATTTATTTAAAGACTTTGTAAGATCTCAATCCAATGTAATTGGCACTACTAGATTTTTCGAATCAGATTTATCCTATTATCCTATTGGATTGGTTCTATTATTTATTAACGCAATGTTGATTATTTAAGGGTTTACTTACTAACCTGTAGTTGAAGTTGATAAAAAAGTTGTTGTAATGCCTGGTATGACTAATGGAACCTCTAAAATTTAGCAGCTTCAAATTGATAAATCAGAAATATAATGAAAGCTGTGTGTGAGTTATGTATATCTTTTAATTGTTAAAATAATATTGAATTACACTACTAATATGTCGATTTAATGTAAGTTACATACATTTTGATTATAACACAATTTGTTACATTGATATATTACATTGATATATTAATTTAGAATGTTAAAATTTACTGTATATACTAAAAATAGACCCGCTTCAATGAAGCGTTGTCTTAAAATATGTTAACCAAAGCCCATTCATATATAGATATAATACAAAGCTAATTTTTCTGATAGTTAGTCGAGTATAAGCTAACAGTGCTCGATACCCACATTATCTTCGTATATTTTAGAGGATGTAAATTAGGTGATCGTAGACCTTGAATTTTCTGATATTAAGTAGTGAAATATGTGTATTATTTAATCAAACATGTTTAGGTTGACTAATTATACTATTTTTCTTCTCAAAATAGTAGATTTAATTGTTTAAACGATTTTAAAAGAATACTTTTGTTACATATTTCTTTTTTCTTTCTATTTAGTTAAACTTGAGTAATATTATAAAAATATCAGCACTACAACGTTGAATTTGGGTTACGTAATATAATGATATATTATATAATATTTCAAATTACGAAATATAGCTCCAGTTCTCGAAGTATTAAATATTACTATGTTATATTATTCTATTATTATTAACTTTTTATTCTACTAATATACATAATTAAGTTACAGTTAGTTACATTTAAAATCTAATAAAATCTCATAATATCCTTCCCCCGAATATGTGTTCGATTAGGTTTTGGTTGTTAACGTTCAGGTTCGCGCTCTGGGGCCTCTTTTTCACTTGTTTTACTTCTTCTTTTGGTTCGTAGTCGCTCGGCCTCGCTGGTCTGTAAACGAATTCCGTTTCTTTTTCCTCCGTTTTATTTTATTTAACCGTGTGTTCAATTTTAATTTTGGTGTGTTCAACGGGCTGTGATTTGATTTGAGAGGGTTGAGTGTCAGTGGGCGGGTCGGTGAGTTCGATTTGGGGGTCGATAGCGAGGGCGGAGAAGCCGAGCTGTTTTTCAAGCTGCTTGAGCTGTCTTTCGATTATGTCCTTGCGCTGGTCCTTTACTGTAGCTTGAATTGGCTTCGAGCCGATGGATGAAATAGTTGCGCGCTTGGAATTGAATAAATTCGTCTGAATGTGAGAGGCCTTCTTCGATGAATTTTACAGAGAATACTACAACCCATTCACAAAACTCGTATTCTGCAACTACACCTAGTGCTAAATCATTGACCTGTGCGCAACAGGCTAACCAGGAGTCGGAACTTTGTTCCTACCCATCTAAACATTCTAAGGCATGTTGTAAAACACACGCAACGGCTACGCCTCACTCTGTACTTACTACTATGTGAGACCAAACAAATTCATATTTTTTACGCGGAGTGAAATAAAAAGAATTCGGTAATCTATGTAATACAAATATACTAGATAAGTTTGGGAGCGGATATTAATAAAATATGATTTAACTTCTGTTAGGTCTGTATGCAGCATAATAAATTCCAGGATATGGAAAACAAGTAGTTAAAATAGCAAATGATATGTTATCTATAGATCGAATCAATAAACAATAAAATATTACAATTTTAGTATTCCATGCAATGTGGTGTCCAGATTGTAGACGTAATGTACCAATGATTAATACGGTTTTAGGACTTCTCGGCGATTCAGTCAAAGTGCAGGATATAGCAGTTGATTACTAAAAAGTTGATAAATTCGGATTAGCTCAAAAATATATGGTCAAAAATATTCCAACGGTTGTTGTCCTACAAAATAAAAAGGAGTTGGGCAGAATAATAGAAAATCCTTCCGTTTCATGGGAAACTGATATTGGTGACATGATGAAATGATACTAAGATTATATAATTATAATATATAAATACTCACTGTTATCACAAATCATTTTTATAAATTGAATGAATTTCGCGTAATTATATGTCATTATTCAATTTAAAATACTTCAAAATCTTCTGAATCAC
Organism: Hexamita inflata; assembly: GCA_963988835.1. Classification (NCBI taxonomy): domain Eukaryota; phylum Fornicata; order Diplomonadida; family Hexamitidae; genus Hexamita; species Hexamita inflata. The sequence continues at coordinate 224,266 of CAXDID010001226.1, forward strand.
TAAAAGTAATAAAATTTATGTTTTAAATGTAGTTAAACTTTTTAACTTTAATTTTTGTATCTGAATTGCGATCCCAAAACACTTCAGTAGTATTATTGTCTAACTCATTAATTGTTTACGATTCTGTGTGAACATAATTGAAAGAGGATGAAGAGCATTCATCTATATCGAACATCTCAGGTAATTTATCTATGATTGGACGTAGCTATTTAAGTTTCTACGGTAATTAATGTAACATGAGATAAGAGTGGAAATATATATTGAATATTACAAATACTTGTTAGTGATATTTAATGTAATGAATCATTATAGGTACATATGTATATCTTTTTAGATTCATTGCAACATGCTACAAATTTAATAAATGGTTCATTTATGTTTGATGTATTAATATATGCAAGTTACAAATATTTACAAATTTCAAATAAAACTCTGGATAAATACAGGTGATAGAATGATGAAAAAACACTATTTCTCGATTCAATTACTTGTAGTTAAGTAGATTCACATCTATCTCTCAAAATATACATAGAGTTATCTAAATTTCTCTGTCATTAAGATTCTTCAATATTTATTTCAAATCATTTCATTATTAATTACAAATTAATTTATAAATCAAAAAATCCATCTCACTGGAAGAGTTTCATCCTTTCACAAAACTTCTTTTCAACTTCTGGATCATATTTGGACAAGCATTTAACGTTCCATTTAAACGCTTCTTCTCTCAGTTTCTCCTTTTCTTCAGCGTTCGGGTTGAAAGCTGCTTCAAAACCGAAGTTGGTGATCATTAAAATGTCAACCGGTTCAAGGTTCAGTTTTTGGGTCATCAGTTCGAGCTCGGAGGCCACTGAGCACCTTGAGATCATCGCGTTGTCGGTGTTCAAAGTGACTTTGATGCCGAAATCGAGGTATTTCTTCAGTGGATAATCTTCCAAGGTCTTGGAGATGCCCTGGACGTTGGTTTGGGTGTTGGAAGTGGGGCACATCTCGAGGTAGATCTTTCTGTCGCGGAGGAGCTCCATGACCTCGGTGGACTCGAAGCTGCGCACGCCGTGGCCAACGCGGGTTGCGCGGCCTACGAGAACGGCAGATTTGACGGCCTCTGCACCAGCGGCTTCGCCAGCGTGCAAGGTGATTGGAACCTTAATCGCATCAGTCTGCTTTTGATAGTCGGTGAACTGGAACATGCACTCTGGACCGGCCTGATCGTAGGCAATTGGAACTGGGTACTATTAGTCGTAGAGGGCGAAAGTAGCCTGGGTTATCTCGGAATCTGGAGCAAATAACTTCATAGTGCAGATAATAATGGTTACTGAGACCTTGAACTGAACGGAAGCCTCCTTAGCGGCCTTGGCAACAATGTTCTGAACTTATTACTGAGTCAAACCAGTAGAGGTGTGGAAAGCTGGAGCATAACGAAGCTCAATGTGCTTAATGTTAGACTTAGCAGCATTGGAGATGGTTTCGTTCACAACACGAATCAAATTCAACTCGGTTTGCATGCAGGCGCCGGTTACGTCAAACGCTCTTAAATACTCTAAGAGGTCCTTCATATCTGTTCTAGCATACACAATCTGACCCAAAAACTCAGAAGTTATCTTGCCTTGCTCAATATCTTCCATTGTCCAGTGCTTTGTGACAATTTTCTGCTAGTTTATTATGTCAACACAGGTTGACATCAAGATGGAACCATCGAGGTGGTTGTGCAAATCAGTTTTATATAATTCTTCAAAATTCATTAATTTTGAAAAGAAGTGAATTGAACACTAAATACATATTATTAATTATTATTGATAATATTGTGCCACTTCAATTTCAGTTAATCTTCAAGAATAATGTATCCATTTCGTGTAATGAATATTAGTAATGCAATTAATTATATTGTAACATAAATTCGATCTATATGTTTATGCTATATATAACATATCCTACTCACTAAACTTTTCGTTAATTCTTGTTTCGTATTCTGTTTAGGAAATCAAAAATGACCTAACATTTCAGTCATTCAATCTTTTCGGGTATATTATTGGGCACAAAATATTGCCACACGTGAAACTATAGGAACATTAATTAAAATATAAGACGCACTGCTAATATAAATAAGTTATAAGAGATTAATTATTAACTTCGGAGATAGGCACTTAGCAAGTCAGTTGAAAATTAAATATTTTATATTATATTTGAGAAACGATAATACTTTATGAAGTTAGGTAACTAAAATAATGACCATGTTGACAGTGAATCTGGAGCCAAAAAATGTGATGTGAATTTTGGAACTTTTCTGGAGAAAAAATAGAGGTATGTTAGTGATACTATGTACTGTTATTTCATATATCATCTCATCTATTTTCAAAATATTCTGCTCGAATCCCTGTGAAGTTTAAAATATACGGTTACTAAATAATGTGATCGCTAATATTTCGCGTCGTCGATGGGTATGTGCCTCAATTTGTTATTGATTCGAAAATCTAAAATGGTTTATCTATTTCGGTTCATATTTTAAGAATCATTAATATAATTAAGTCATGTGTATTGGAGTGAAATTTTTGTATAAATCGAAATAAATATATAATGACTTATGTGTTCATATCCTTAAACCCTCTTAATTAAGTCATTCAATTACAAAGAAATAATATTTAATATTACCCTACACTGCACACCATATTCATTCTTGTTCCAAGTGTCACATAAATATAATCTCATACTTCACTGACGGTTTAAATTTTATCATAGCTACACAAAATGCTCTGTATACATCATTTATAGCTAGTTATCATTTATCTTCTGATGTTCACGAAGCACATGACCACGCTGTGCTTCATGACGTTCCTTCCCGTCTTCTCCAGAAACGCCTGGGCTAGGGCCGCCGGCTTTTCATTCGGGTGCTCGGCGTTGAGCTTTTCTATCAGCACCTTGTCTTCTTTGGAGATCTGGGTGTCGAAGAGCGCCTTCTCGAACGAGGTGTGGTAGAAGTCGTAGAGCTGCTTCTTGGTCTTCGATGGCACGACTACCGCCATTTTGTTCCAGAACTGCTGGTTGTTGTCGTTTTCTACAGTTGCGTTCACCAAGATGCACAGGTCTCTGTCAGAAACTTGATCTTCAACTTGGACGCCGAAGTTCCTGACCACCTGGATCAGCGCGCTTTTGACGAGGCCTGAGGTCTTCTATACTTTTAATGTTACCTGTTTATTTGCTCTCTGTCTTGGAGCTTCGGAGCTGTCGGAGGAATCCTGCGAAATGCTTTGCTGCAGGCTCGAACAGTACTCCTGGATGTGCCTCACCTCGCACGAGTGGATCTGGGACATGATGCTCCAGAACTCGTGCAGCTCGTCTTGGCTGAGTTCTTCCATCATTCGGAAGATCTCGCCGACGTGGGCGGTGCTGGACTCGGAGCCGGAGTAGGCGTACCTAAGAGACTAGATCGTGGGCAGGGCGCTTTGCTGGAACTGGGCTGGGTGTAAGTTGAGGATAGACTGTGCTTCCATTTGTTTGATGGTGTGGAGAATAGTATATCTACTCAAAAAGTGATAGCTACACGGTTATATCTAAACTATTTCATTTTAATGACGGATTCAACAATTAAAAACATTTGTTCGTATTTAGTATACGTATTTTAAGACAATATAATTACAATTACGCTTGCAACAGAGATTAATATAAATAACAAATTATGAATTGTGTAAATCTCAGCGTACATATATGCAAGTAATGGGTATTTGATTTGCTTGATTCTTATAAATTTACTCTGATCTTCATCCATTATAATCTAATAATAATATTTGGATAAATTCGGTATAATAATTCAATATACAATGTACAAAGTTACTAATACAAATATATTAAATAATATAACTATTCAGTACAACTACATTATTTAGTATATTATCCTTTTTAATAGTAATAAGTACACACACAAATTATATCAAATTTTTGATTAAATTAATATATTGTCCTCAATATTTACAATTTTACTTGTTAGTTTGTGCATAAAAATACCACTCTAATTATTACAACAATATGTAATTTTTTGATATATATCGGCTCACTCTTTTGGTACATCTCAAAAACATCAACCCAATAATCAATTACATCAGTCATAGGAACATTTAAAATGATATTTTCATGCGTTCTTTACTTCTGTAACTATGTACATGTAGGACTCTATATATTTAGTGTTAGTTATTTTAGATGTCGTCAAATTATATCAATTCAGATATGATAGTATTATTTTATTCTTCATCGTGTTATTAATATATATCACTTCCTCGAGACAACACAAACAGACTTCATTGAAGCTTTCGAAAGCGAAACATAGGTTCTCGCTTCTCAGTTTCTCTTTGCTCGTTATTTCCTTCGGTTTGCACGAGAGGTTGATTCATTGTATTAGCATTGCTTAATGAGGGTTGCCTTTGATGCATTGTTCCTAGGTTCCTTTTTAGTTTATTTGTTTTTGCAAATGCCTAATTTCGGGGTATATTGTCGGTGTATATTAACTATTTTATAATTATCATTATGGTTCAGTTACGTTGATATCTTTTTAGTCCCATTATTTTCAAGGAGCTGTTTCTGATATTCTATTTGGAGCTTCTTCTTCTAGGTTTTTCGTTAAGATAGGCTTGGATTCCTACTTGCGTCAGCTATCGCTTTTAATTTATTTTAAACATCTTTTGGCTATAATTTTACAAGATTTTCAAGCAATGAATGTGAAATTGTTCTATTTCTAATATCGATTTTATAATTTTATAAGACTAATCATCAAAATAAACAACCCTGGTTCAAGTTCAAGTTTCTGAGCAGCTTTATCACAAATCAAATCGTCATACATTTTTCCCTATTTTACTGCTCTGCGCATCTTAAATTTATATTATATAAATAATTCATAATAATTCACTGAAAATATAATATTAATTACTTTCTAACTACTGATATTATAACTTTCAAGAGAGTATTGTCTTATATGTTTTAACATATTAAAATATACCACATTCATAGATAGTAGCTCGCTTTCACCATATATAACATAAATATTAATATATAAATGTTACATTACTATATGATTCAACATAATTCGGAAAACTATAACTTTACAAATATTGATAATATACACAAATATTAAGAAAAGATAACGGTTTCCACTTTTAGTATGCCTAACAAAATAATGGTTCATAATTGTTACAAACCCTTGTCTAAAATAAAGGGTAACAAAGCAACCAATAAAATTGTAAGATAGTTTACAAATAATAATATGTTTGCTATAAAAGAATGTTTAGAAGAATCAGCCTACATTACCTAATGCTAATAACATTTTATGTAAGAAAATCAACAATAAGAGTAGTCTTCAAATGGTAGCGAGTCTTGTAAATTATTATGGGATCTATACTCACGAACAGATGTTAAAATGAAATTCGTCACGAATAATAGCAGCTTTAATTACACTGAAGAAATCGTTATATAAATCTTTGATGAATCTTCGGAGAGTGCTTTCGATGTGCTACAGCTGTTCACCGATATTGGCATATGAGGGTGTTTATAATTACTATTAAATCATTAAATATATTATTGAATGAAATCACTCTTTATAAAAGTCCATCAAACAATCTAATCCTTCATCTATCTAAATATTTAAACTGGGGTCCTTGTAACTATCTGGGTTGGTGCGTTCATCATTATTTGCTTTTGTTTTCTTGTAATTTATATTTTCTTCGAAGAAGCACTTTAGGTCTGGAACGGCCGCGTTTAGGTAATACGACATTTAGACCCAGAAGCTATTTTTTGTTCTATTTGGAAGAATGGAGATGAGCCGTGGAATCTCGAGAACGTTCACCTCGTTAAGAAGAGTGCTAGCCATTTCAAGGAACATCTGAAGAGAAACAGGGGAATTTACAAGTTTGAACTTCATTTAGGAGTGATGAAGAATTATTTTGTGCACAGGAGACGAACGGACGTACATATTCTATTCCATGTTTTAAACAAATAATTCCATATAATATTTGGCAAATCTATAATTATATTTCCACAAAACAGGAAGCCTATAACAATTTATATAAATAATAAACGAAAGTGACACAGATGTGTATCACATTTCATGTCATACGAGTGCACTTATATCAATATACTACTTTAGGTACATATCAGTTCATAATGATATGCTAACGTAATATTTAATAAATATTACATTACCACTTTACTATTCATATACCAGCGCATTACAGATTATCTGCCACATGTAATCACTTTATAAGACGCCTTTAGGTTATTCGTTACCTTTAAATATCCAAGTATTTCGTAAAATTATATTAGTTATAGACAGCATAAATAACTGCGCGTTTTAAATTATTATATGTATTTCGACTCTTACATACAAATTACAGATGGTATTGATATATAGCTATGTAACACTTAGTGTAGCTTTTGCATCATTCTTTAATACCAAACGCATTTTAGCGTTTGAGCATATTGCAGTATTTTTAGCAACACAAATCATACTAATATTTCAATTTTATATACCATTTCAGATAACTATACTATTAATAGCCCTCATTCGTTGTAGAAGTCCATCAAACAGTCAAATCCATCTTATTATTCTCGAAAAATAGAGACTTAGATGGAACTTAGTTCCATACAACTATGCTCGCACATAGTTTTATATTTTCTTCATAGAATCGTTTAAGATCAGGAATAGCGGCGTTCAAATAATATGACATTACGACCCAGAATGTATTTAGTATTATATTCGGGAGAACATAAATTAGATGTGAGAGTGCGAACAAATTAGGATTGTTCAGCAGGCTGCTCGCCATTTCAAAGAATAGCCGAAAAGAAATAGATGAATATTCGAGTTTGAAGTTCATTTTGGAATTGGATTCATAATCAGGTCTAATATGAAACCTTACCTCATTATAAAAACGATTTGACTCACATCATATCTTAATATATATATCTTAATACATATATCTTAATATCTCAAATATATGATACACATGAATATTAAAGTTAATTAATTATGTATATTGATTATAGATGCTTTCCTAGTTATTATACTATTGTGATAATAGCTATAGTAATGAAAATTAGTAATGCATATAATTCTTCAAAATTCATTAATTTTGAAAAGAAGTGAATTGAACACTAAATACATATTATTAATTATTATTGATAATATTGTGCCACTTCAATTTCAGTTAATCTTCAAGAATAATGTATCCATTTCGTGTAATGAATATTAGTAATGCAATTAATTATATTGTAACATAAATTCGATCTATATGTTTATGCTATATATAACATATCCTACTCACTAAACTTTTCGTTAATTCTTGTTTCGTATTCTGTTTAGGAAATCAAAAATGACCTAACATTTCAGTCATTCAATCTTTTCGGGTATATTATTGGGCACAAAATATTGCCACACGTGAAACTATAGGAACATTAATTAAAATATAAGACGCACTGCTAATATAAATAAGTTATAAGAGATTAATTATTAACTTCGGAGATAGGCACTTAGCAAGTCAGTTGAAAATTAAATATTTTATATTATATTTGAGAAACGATAATACTTTATGAAGTTAGGTAACTAAAATAATGACCATGTTGACAGTGAATCTGGAGCCAAAAAATGTGATGTGAATTTTGGAACTTTTCTGGAGAAAAAATAGAGGTATGTTAGTGATACTATGTACTGTTATTTCATATATCATCTCATCTATTTTCAAAATATTCTGCTCGAATCCCTGTGAAGTTTAAAATATACGGTTACTAAATAATGTGATCGCTAATATTTCGCGTCGTCGATGGGTATGTGCCTCAATTTGTTATTGATTCGAAAATCTAAAATGGTTTATCTATTTCGGTTCATATTTTAAGAATCATTAATATAATTAAGTCATGTGTATTGGAGTGAAATTTTTGTATAAATCGAAATAAATATATAATGACTTATGTGTTCATATCCTTAAACCCTCTTAATTAAGTCATTCAATTACAAAGAAATAATATTTAATATTACCCTACACTGCACACCATATTCATTCTTGTTCCAAGTGTCACATAAATATAATCTCATACTTCACTGACGGTTTAAATTTTATCATAGCTACACAAAATGCTCTGTATACATCATTTATAGCTAGTTATCATTTATCTTCTGATGTTCACGAAGCACATGACCACGTTGTGCTTCATGACGTTCCTTCCCGTCTTCTCCAGAAACACATGGGCTAGGGCCGCCGGCTTTTCATTCGGGTGCTCGGCGTTGAGCTTCTCTATCAACACCTTGTCTTCCTTGGAGATCTGGGTGTCGAAGAGCGCCTTCTCGAACGAGGTGTGGTAGAAGTCGTAGAGCTGCTTCTTGGTCTTCGAGGGCACGACTACCGCCATTTTGTTCCAGAACTGCTGGTTGTTGTCGTTTTCTACAGTTGCGTTCACCAAGATGCACAGGTCTCTGTCAGAAACTTGATCTTCAACTTGGACGCCGAAGTTCCTGACCACCTGGATCAGCGCGCTTTTGACGAGGCCTGAGGTCTTCTATACTTTTAATGTTACCTGTTTATTTGCTCTCTGTCTTGGAGCTTCGGAGCTGTCGGAGGAATCCTGCGCAATGCTTTGCTGCAGGCTCGAGCAGTACTCCTGGATGTGCCTCACCTCGCACGCGTGGATCTGGGACATGATGCTCCAGAACTCGTGCAGCTCGTCTTGGCTGAGTTCTTCCATCATTCGGAAGATCTCGCCGACGTGGGCGGTGCTGGACTCGGAGCCGGAGTAGGCGTACCTAAGAGACTAGATCGTGGGCAGGGCGCTTTGCTGGAACTGGGCTGGGTGTAAGTTGAGGATAGACTGTGCTTCCATTTGTTTGATGGTGTGGAGAATAGTATATCTACTCAAAAAGTGATAGCTACACGGTTATATCTAAACTATTTCATTTTAATGACGGATTCAACAATTAAAAACATTTGTTCGTATTTAGTATACGTATTTTAAGACAATATAATTACAATTACGCTTGCAACAGAGATTAATATAAATAACAAATTATGAATTGTGTAAATCTCAGCGTACATATATGCAAGTAATGGGTATTTGATTTGCTTGATTCTTATAAATTTACTCTGATCTTCATCCATTATAATCTAATAATAATATTTGGATAAATTCGGTATAATAATTCAATATACAATGTACAAAGTTACTAATACAAATATATTAAATAATATAACTATTCAGTACAACTACATTATTTAGTATATTATCCTTTTTAATAGTAATAAGTACACACACAAATTATATCAAATTTTTGATTAAATTAATATATTGTCCTCAATATTTACAATTTTACTTGTTAGTTTGTGCATAAAAATACCACTCTAATTATTACAACAATATGTAATTTTTTGATATATATCGGCTCACTCTTTTGGTACATCTCAAAAACATCAACCCAATAATCAATTACATCAGTCATAGGAACATTTAAAATGATATTTTCATGCGTTCTTTACTTCTGTAACTATGTACATGTAGGACTCTATATATTTAGTGTTAGTTATTTTAGATGTCGTCAAATTATATCAATTCAGATATGATAGTATTATTTTATTCTTCATCGTGTTATTAATATATATCACTTCCTCGAGACAACACAAACAGACTTCATTGAAGCTTTCGAAAGCGAAACATAGGTTCTCGCTTCTCAGTTTCTCTTTGCTCGTTATTTCCTTCGGTTTGCACGAGAGGTTGATTCATTGTATTAGCATTGCTTAATGAGGGTTGCCTTTGATGCATTGTTCCTAGGTTCCTTTTTAGTTTATTTGTTTTTGCAAATGCCTAATTTCGGGGTATATTGTCGGTGTATATTAACTATTTTATAATTATCATTATGGTTCAGTTACGTTGATATCTTTTTAGTCCCATTATTTTCAAGGAGCTGTTTCTGATATTCTATTTGGAGCTTCTTCTTCTAGGTTTTTCGTTAAGATAGGCTTGGATTCCTACTTGCGTCAGCTATCGCTTTTAATTTATTTTAAACATCTTTTGGCTATAATTTTACAAGATTTTCAAGCAATGAATGTGAAATTGTTCTATTTCTAATATCGATTTTATAATTTTATAAGACTAATCATCAAAATAAACAACCCTGGTTCAAGTTCAAGTTTCTGAGCAGCTTTATCACAAATCAAATCGTCATACATTTTTCCCTATTTTACTGCTCTGCGCATCTTAAATTTATATTATATAAATAATTCATAATAATTCACTGAAAATATAATATTAATTACTTTCTAACTACTGATATTATAACTTTCAAGAGAGTATTGTCTTATATGTTTTAACATATTAAAATATACCACATTCATAGATAGTAGCTCGCTTTCACCATATATAACATAAATATTAATATATAAATGTTACATTACTATATGATTCAACATAATTCGGAAAACTATAACTTTACAAATATTGATAATATACACAAATATTAAGAAAAGATAACGGTTTCCACTTTTAGTATGCCTAACAAAATAATGGTTCATAATTGTTACAAACCCTTGTCTAAAATAAAGGGTAACAAAGCAACCAATAAAATTGTAAGATAGTTTACAAATAATAATATGTTTGCTATAAAAGAATGTTTAGAAGAATCAGCCTACATTACCTAATGCTAATAACATTTTATGTAAGAAAATCAACAATAAGAGTAGTCTTCAAATGGTAGCGAGTCTTGTAAATTATTATGGGATCTATACTCACGAACAGATGTTAAAATGAAATTCGTCACGAATAATAGCAGCTTTAATTACACTGAAGAAATCGTTATATAAATCTTTGATGAATCTTCGGAGAGTGCTTTCGATGTGCTACAGCTGTTCACCGATATTGGCATATGAGGGTGTTTATAATTACTATTAAATCATTAAATATATTATTGAATGAAATCACTCTTTATAAAAGTCCATCAAACAATCTAATCCTTCATCTATCTAAATATTTAAACTGGGGTCCTTGTAACTATCTGGGTTGGTGCGTTCATCATTATTTGCTTTTGTTTTCTTGTAATTTATATTTTCTTCGAAGAAGCACTTTAGGTCTGGAACGGCCGCGTTTAGGTAATACGACATTTAGACCCAGAAGCTATTTTTTGTTCTATTTGGAAGAATGGAGATGAGCCGTGGAATCTCGAGAACGTTCACCTCGTTAAGAAGAGTGCTAGCCATTTCAAGGAACATCTGAAGAGAAACAGGGGAATTTACAAGTTTGAACTTCATTTAGGAGTGATGAAGAATTATTTTGTGCACAGGAGACGAACGGACGTACATATTCTATTCCATGTTTTAAACAAATAATTCCATATAATATTTGGCAAATCTATAATTATATTTCCACAAAACAGGAAGCCTATAACAATTTATATAAATAATAAACGAAAGTGACACAGATGTGTATCACATTTCATGTCATACGAGTGCACTTATATCAATATACTACTTTAGGTACATATCAGTTCATAATGATATGCTAACGTAATATTTAATAAATATTACATTACCACTTTACTATTCATATACCAGCGCATTACAGATTATCTGCCACATGTAATCACTTTATAAGACGCCTTTAGGTTATTCGTTACCTTTAAATATCCAAGTATTTCGTAAAATTATATTAGTTATAGACAGCATAAATAACTGCGCGTTTTAAATTATTATATGTATTTCGACTCTTACATACAAATTACAGATGGTATTGATATATAGCTATGTAACACTTAGTGTAGCTTTTGCATCATTCTTTAATACCAAACGCATTTTAGCGTTTGAGCATATTGCAGTATTTTTAGCAACACAAATCATACTAATATTTCAATTTTATATACCATTTCAGATAACTATACTATTAATAGCCCTCATTCGTTGTAGAAGTCCATCAAACAGTCAAATCCATCTTATTATTCTCGAAAAATAGAGACTTAGATGGAACTTAGTTCCATACAACTATGCTCGCACATAGTTTTATATTTTCTTCATAGAATCGTTTAAGATCAGGAATAGCGGCGTTCAAATAATATGACATTACGACCCAGAATGTATTTAGTATTATATTCGGGAGAACATAACAATTTATATAAATAACAATATTGGCACGCTTTAAATTAAAGAAACATATCTATAATTAATTAAAATATGCATGGCTAACATAAAAAGTTATGAGGAAGTGATAGTTTGTCGCATTAGTATAAGTTAGTTTGCAAGAATATAAATGTTAGATGATATTAAGCTGTCCCAAAACACGCGGTTTCCGCGGTTTTAGGTACGCGGTTTTCCGCGGCACCACACGCGGCAGCTATTTCGTCCGAACCGCGGTTTTTAGCCGTATTTTCTTGGATTTTCCGGGTTTTGGCTGAAAAGTTGCACATACCTGGAGTTGAACCCGAGACCAAACGTATGTTATACCTAAATACTACCAACTAGACTAAACTGTCACATTAGTAAAATGACTTTTAACTCAAATTCAAAAATATTATAAAAAGTAATGAATTCAAAAATATACTTGAAACCTGAATGAATGAAATTAAAATACAATAAATATACTATTAATTGTATAGTTATTCAAAAAATTTGTAAATAATTTCACTTCTTTTAGAATCATCTATATAATCATAATTAAGTATAATTTTAGGAGTTAAAGTATATTATATGTTTAATAATATATTATTATAGGTAATGCATAATGTACTATAAGAAATAGTAATTATGTAAGGATTAATGTCAGTAAAACACTTGTTAATCAATTATAAATCATCCATTTATGTTTAATGGATTTTAAATAAACCGCGGAAATAACCGCGAAAATTAACGTTTTGATTTGATTGCCGCGTAATAATTTGGTTTTGGTGCCGCGTGTGTACGCGGTTTTTTTCAAAAAGGGACAGCTTAGATGATAACTTATGATTATTAAAAATATTAAATTATTAACAAAATACGAATAATTTTCACTTCATTAATGAAAAATCAATAACTAGAAAATTTAATAATAGCTGATACAATATTTGCATTAAAATAATTAGATTATTCTTAATTTAATAAAACAGATATTTAAATAAAAAATGAGTTTAAATAGAAGGTCAGACTAGTAGATGAAAAAGCAAACCCATAAACATTTATATTAGAACAATAAAAACTTTATGAAGAAGTCACCAAGTTTTGCGGATAACTTACTGACAATAAGTTATTTATGTTAATTCTTAAACTTATCAAATAATTGAAGCCTGTTAACGATTTATAATTAAATATTTCAATAAATAAGCAAACAACGAACTAAAAACTTTATGATATAACATCTTACACTGAAATTGTACAATAAGTAAGTAGTTTGAAGTAAATGATAAAAAACCTGAAACAAGAGATTCAAAGTGATAAACTAACTATTGTAGACGAGAAAAGTGTATGCAAAAGTATTAAGTTTCTATTTGATAAAAGCAGGGACAAATAATCTGAGGTGTAAATATCATAATAAGATGACCATGAAATATAGATTGATTAATTGAAATTATAAATAGTGCAACAATCCTAATAGCTTGAGGAAACTATCAATCAAAATTAACTATTTGTTGAATAACTGCAACAGTAACACAATGAGCGGTTACAAAAACTACAATCATAGTTACAATAAAGTTCTTAACAAATTAGCACAAATAATGCCGACAAGCAGGCTTAAACAATTTAACAACTATAGTAAGATATAATTAAACTTAGACTGCAAAATTAAGATTTACAGGACGATAATAACACATAGAAGTAAAATTATAGCAATGAATTGAAATAGTAATAACATAAGTGTCAAGAGAATATATAAGAGCTTCGGATGTCTAATGCGGAGTAATAATTCAAGTACGAATAGTAAATAAAGCTTTTATAGCAAGAAGTGAATCAGTTGAAAGAAAACGAATTCGGATCAAGTTTCAACCGCGATTTTTCACCTAATAATCTGATTTAGTCTCAGTCAAATTAGTAAATATAATAAGAACAATTAATTTAGCAGTTATAAACGGAGATTAAGCAACTAAAGCTGCTAAATACTCAATTAGAACAGAAATAGGACGTATCCGTAATATATTCTGAGCCAGACTAGCCTGATTTGAAATCCGAGCTTATCTAATCTTAAATAGAAATTGCTAAAGTCAACAGCGAATTAAATGGACTAAAATAGTAAATACTCGACCTTAACAACAAATTATATCTAGAGCAGACCAAGCATCAGATTCAGCTGAATCAAATGAACGTCCAGAGCGAGAAATTCGTTCACCTAATTCAGGATGCTCTTAAATAGCAAATTAGTTGCTAAAACTGTGAATATACTATTTAAGAACTTAAAAACGCACAGAATCAAGTAGTTTAATTGTAGTTATCTAAAAATAAACTATACGAAGCACTCATCAAATCGTAGAACTTAATTTAAACGCAAAAACGGGAGTTCGAAACCACGAAAAGAACACTCCAAAGATCTCTAACCAGTATTGAGCAGTTGTAAAAAGAAACGACTGAATTGAACACTGAATCGAATAAACTATCTACGTTCACATCCAACGTACTAATGAAATTCAGTTCACTCGCTCAAATCACACAATCGTAGTTTGAAATAAAAGAATAAAAATATTCATTCCAAGAAAGAGAACAAATAATGACATCTCAAACTGAAACTTATAATGAAAATTTAACGCAATAACTAATTGAGATGCAAGTGAAACTGCAAAAACAACTGCAAACGAACTTCACACTGCTGAAAACGGACCTCTCACAGTAAACTATAATTCAAAATAAGAATATATTACAAAATTTTGATAACATAAACTCAAAACTGGCTAAAATAGATAAATAAACAGATTAGAAAGGATAAAACGCGGTAGTTTCGGATTTGAATAACTAATTACTGATCGCACAAGCAGAAGCTGAAGATCTTAAAAACAAAAATCAATAACTGCTAAATATTATCAGAGAAAATAAGTGAGTATTTAAATTATTATAGTATTATAGTTATTATTATACTCTCTGAAATTATGTTTATGTTCATAATTATAACTTACCTAAGCAAGTAGCGATTAAAATAGCATATTAACTTGGATTGTTGAGAAAATTAAAGTAGAATTATATATATTATATATAGTATTATCAATCTAAATAGTGCATGTGTCAAACAAACCTCATACTTACTGTTATACAAATCTGAAATATTAAGCAGTACATATATACATAGTAGTACAGGTTAAACACTTAGTAAACTTGACCTGAAATTATTTATTTAAAAATATTATAAGTAATTAGTTAATGCTAACACAATAACACGCAACTCCCCTACTCAACCAAAAGCTGTTATCAACAAAAAGATCTCCAAAACAAACTCCATTAGCCCGAAAGAGCTAACGGAGAGTCTGTGAGGAGGTGTGACGTGTGATAACGCCGTGCGAGATATTTGGTAAGAGAGGAATGTTGTTGGTTTCTTAGGGATCATTGGTTTAGAAAGGAAAGGAAATGTGATGATCAGAGAAAAGGGTGACCACAGTATAGACGTAATTTACGGTGTGATGTCTTTTCTTTAATTAATTAGTTAATTAATTTTCTCACTCGCTCATGTTCCATGTCTTCAATTGTCGACGGTTACTCCAGCAGTATTATTACTGTTAACAAATCTTATTGTATACACATGTAATTTATTTCATTTTAGCTAAACTACATTATTAGATGAAAGTAAGCTATAAAAAACAGTATTTAAAATATAATGTAATAGATTACATCTAATATGGTATTGAAAATGTCATTATTAATTATAAATTGATAAGTATAAAATTGATAATAAAATGTTTTTGAAACCAAAAGCAAATCAAATATGTATGTTGTATTGTTAACCAAGATATGCACAGTTGCTCTTAATATCGTATAATTATGCTAAATATTTGAACTAAAATATAAACTCTTATAAATTTGAATCTGCCCAAAATAGAAGTTTTTGATATATGCTGATAACAACTTTTAAGACGTGACTACTCTTTCCCACACCCAGAAGCAAATGGAAGCTCAATCTCCTTTCTACTTACACCCAGTCCAGTTCCAGCAAAGCGCCCTGCCAACAATCCAGTCTCTTAGATACGCCTACTCCGGCTCCGAGTCCAGCACCGCCCACGTCGGCGAGATCTTCCGAATGATGGAAGAACTCAGCCAAGACGAGCTGCACGAGTTCTGGAGCATCATGTCCCAGATCCACGCGTGCGAGGTAAAGCACATCTAGGAGTACTGCTCGAGCCTGCAGCAAAGCATTTCGCAGGATTCCTCCGACAGCTTAGAAGCTCCGAGACAGAGGGCCAAGAGACTCGTGACTCAAAATGTTCTGAAGACCTCAGGCCTAGTCAAAAGCGCGCTGATCCAGGTGGTCAGGAACTTCGGCGTCCAAGTCGAAGATCAAGTTTCTGACAGAGACCTGTGCCTCTTGGTGAACGAAACTGTAGAAAACGACAACAACCAGCAGTTCTGGAACAAAATGGCGGTAGTCGTGCCCTCGAAGACCAAGAAGCAGCTCTACGACTTCTACCACACCTCGTTCGAGAAGGCGCTCTTCGACACCCAGATCTCCAAAGAAGACAAGGTGTTGATAGAGAAGCTCAACGCCGAGCACCCGAATGAAAAGCCGGCGGCCCTAGCCCATGTGTTTCTGGAGAAGACGGGAAGGAACGTCATGAAGCACAACGTGGTCATGTGCTTCGTGAACATCAGAAGATACGCATTGAAAAGCTAAAAGTGATTATTTGTTTACATAATCTTAGAAGTAATTAACATCACATCACTAATTTATGTGTGAATATGTTGGTATGAGTTAGATACACATATGAATTCTCCGATTCATGTGAATACATAACAAATCAAAATATATTATAAGATAACAGGTAAATAACAATATTACATTGAATTTATAATTAATATTGTCAAACCACACCAATGAGAAATTGCATTAAAACATATAATAAGAGACACAAACCGATTCATATTCAAATGATGTACAGCCAGAATAATTCTTTTGAAGATGTAGGATAAGTTAAAAGTAAATTGCCATTTTTATCTTCATACATATTAGAGGTTGATCATACGCCACCAGAATATTCAGATATCAATAGATCTCAATGAAATGTATTTTCCATATTAAGTTTCACTAAAATACATACATATTATTAACACAGACAATTTAGATACGAAATTTATTGATAACGATTAAATTATCTACGATTTCAATTTTATAATAAATAATAGTATAGTTACTGGTAATATAAAAATAAGTCACTCTTTACTATGATTTATATTGTAAATTCCAAGAACCATCGCATCTTCTGTGGCTCCTACAATTTTGCTGTTTTGTACAACTTCGATGTCTACGTCTGGTTCTATCTCACAGGTTTGGAACTGAAGAAGCTCTTCTGGAATAGATCTTTTCACCAATTTGCTTTGCACATCAACTCTGTCTTGAACTGACTTGTCCAGGATTTTTACCTTGGAGGCCAAGCCAGTGAGCGCGCACGAGAGCACATCGGCTGTGTTCAGCGAGTACTGCTGTCCATCGAGCGTCACTGAGGCTACGGACGCCGACGCTCCGAGAAACGCGTCCGTCTGGGCAGCTCTGAGGGCGGTGACGATACAGACTTGGTCCGACGGGAGTCCGGTGACGGTGAGCTGTGCCGCGTACGTGGCCTGGATCTGGCTGGCGCTGAGCCCGATCATCTTGTTTTGGTTTCCGATAACCACGTCTTTGCTGATGATTGGGGCTGCAACGAACCCGGTCGACTTTCCGAAGTACTGCTCCGATTCGTTGAGGGCCTGGTTCTCGACCACGATCGAGTCGTATACCTTGTTGAACAGCTCGTTATAGTTATACATGCCATTGTTCTTCTCGTGCTGCGAAACCTGGCTGGTTTAAAGCACCGGCTTCCACTCCTCGGGCTCCAGAAGGACCATCGAAATCATGTCCTTCTCCAGTTCACACTGTCTGGAGCAAATCGAGTATAAATTTATGGTTTTTGAGATTTTTTCATTTCAAAATAGTTTACATATTTTAATGAATTCAAATATAACCAAATTAATAAATTAATTGTATTATTGAACAGCAGTTTAACAATATCATGCAAGTGAAATGGAAAATAATTTAACAAAGGATTATTTGGTGAAATTTATCGATAAAAATCCAAGCCATTGGGGATCGTTTTCTAAATTCTGTAAGAGTAAGCACTTAGTAAATTTACCTAAATATAAACTTTAACACAATTTGTATAAAGTATACGTGCGTTATTAATTTATCTGTTGCATTTATCCAGTGAAAGCTAAATAACAAATCAATTTATACGTGTTATTTTGTAATTTAACATAAGGTGCGTTTTTGCGGGATTTTGCGCTATAAAACACGGCGCGTTTTTTGTTTAAACATAGCGCGTCGCGAAAGTGCGGGTTTGCGTGTTTTTTCGCGCTTTTTTCCACATTTTTGCGGGTTTTTTCACGCATGAGCAGTTTGTAGTGTAAAATGTATGTAGTTTACAAGCAAACCTGGTCAACTGGTCATGATAATGCAATAATTATTGTAATAATATTAGAAAATAGAAATAAGGGGTACAGGGGATTAACTGGTTAACCACTTCCTTAACAATAGACGACCGAAGGGCTGCATCCGTGCCACACTTTTCTCTCGGAGATGAATTTTATTAAAACTACATATATAATTATACTTTTACTAGTATTTTTTCCGTTAACTTTTTCAACGAAAATTCACACTACTCAAGATATTGTAAAATTATTAATATATCACTGAATAAGATTTTCCATGACCAAGCACGCGTATTTTTTATTACACACATACTGAATAACTATAATTACTATTTTAACATCTAGCCTATAATTGAATCTCTATTTCAACACTATTTTAATATATCAAATTTTCTAGAAAACGAAATACATTAATGTTGCTTGAGTTTATTATTGAGTGCTTATTAGTTAGTGATTAAATACTAATGGTTTATCTTCAACTATCTTTAATGCTTGAATATATCTCAAAATTAGAGTTCAATGTTACTACTATAACTCCACTAATACGCAATACCAAGAAGATTCAATATCATATCTATATTACTAAGTGAAGTCTATATAATATTACCAAAATTAAGGAAAATTATATTTACTATTTATGTACATCTATACACAGATTTTCTGTATTTTTACTACAATGTAAATCATTGAGTACAATTAACCCAGGAGAACTAAACAATATTATTACTAGTCCAAGCTATTATATTACAATTATCGAAGAATGATTCCACATCAAATTTATTGTTGAACTAAATTATTCATCTTTCTAGAAGTAAGTTTTCAAGTAGCTATTTTAGTATCCGTCGGTTATATTATCATACATAGTGCTACTAATTATACCCCACTTTATAAGTTCAACTTTACATTTAAACTCAAATTTACTTGTTATAATTAAGGATAGATTTTCACCAGTTATTATAAATTCAACCTGGAATCTGATAAAATATAACTTGTTAGTTAATATTAATTATAATAACATCAGTACTAGATACTAATTGAATTAGTCAAGTAAACATAAATTAAAAGTTTACTTTTATGGGATCCTTGAGATTAATTTCGAGGTCAATCTTATATTGTAATTGTGTATTAGTTGCAGTTCTAAGATTACAAAAAACTACTTTTAGTATTACTATTATATCAAGCAGAACATATTATCAATGTTGAGTTTTTCTAACTTGAGCAGTAGACTTAATTGAAAACTTTATTTTAGTTTATTATTATATTGATGACTAGTACAATTCAATGTATTATTATCGTATCATTAATTAAATTTTTTAAATTTGACGTTTATATTATCTTACATAATAAAACGAAGAAGTGGCTTTAAATCAAGAATATTATTTCTTTCTTTATTAAGAAGCGAATACATCACTTATTGTAGTTTAACAAAATTGTTTATTCCCTCTTTCAAACTTGTACTAAATAGTTAATAAATTCTTTAATTTCTTTAACTTGTCTGGATCAGGTGGAAACCCAGTATTTTATGATATAAACAGTCTAGATTTTGAGTTTGGACTTAGTTGAAGAATAATAAGCAGCAAAATTTGAATTCTGTCTCGAGCGTAGTTTGAGACCATGGAACTTTTATAAACTTTATTCTCTCGGATATGTTAGTTTTGGTGTTTCTCATGAGAATAAGTGGTTCATACCTATTTTTCTGTCGCATATCAAAAATCAGTGAATATCTTCTTTCATTGTCATTTGAAGTGGAATATGGTTCCGCATAAAATACTAGACAGACATAGTCTTATATGATATTAAAATACTAAGTCATTCTGAAACAAAAATATTTCCCGAAATATAGCTTCGGTCGACTATTGTTAACCAATATGTCTCAAACAAGTGAAATAAGTTAACCATCTGATGGTTAAAAGAAAAATTTTGACAAGATTGTTAAGCAAATGATCAAAAATGATCCTCTCACAACTTCCTAGACTAATGTCTTAAATATGACAGTGAGTATAGATGCAGAAGGACGAAAGCAATGTTTGTTATGTGTTGGAATACGTAAAAGATTAATCAGACATTATACGAAGAATGGCTCAATGGCACAATCATCCTTCAAATATGTTGGTTGACATGAAAATAGTCTAGTTTATAACAGCGACGATACTATAAGTTGAGGCAAATCATATTGATCATTCTAATTGGGACCGCTTAATAAATGAGTTGAAAACCAACCTAAGAAATATCTTTAATGATGCTGGAGATGTTGACGATCGTGCTTAGTTGATGCTGTAAATTATCGAGTCCCGAGAAGACAAATATATGACAACTCATAATAAAATATCGAATTTCTACAAATAGATTGATCCATTAAATGAAGAAACAAGATAATTAAATGAAATTTAAAAGTACAGTGCTTTGAAACACTCATGTAGAGAAATAGGAAGTAAATTTAGCATTTAGTATTTAGAGAATTACGATTAGATAAGTAGGTAACTAAAATAACCTTCTATAATTAAAAATGCACATGATTATCTTGATCACAGCTCCAATGGTAAAACAGATATGTTACCTTATCTAAAGGCAGTATGGAAGAACAACGAGTACATGGTTGGCCTATTAAGTATATTTGAAACATTAACAGTTAGTAATGGTAGCGTTGAACGATTATTTAGCTTCTATCACCGACAAACAAGTCACTTTTTAAGAAGAAATTTAGATTATAAAACACTTGATGCAATGGCTTACATTTATGTAGAAAAAATAACTAATAACATTAATCACATTTATACAGACGATGATGAAAACGATGAATATGAGTGATATACACTTAATTGTACATATTATAAATGTCCAACAAATTTAAATAGATGATAAGATACCTATAAATCAGTATAAATTAGATAATTTCCAATACATTTTAGCGCTAAAATTAGCGCTAATTTTATATGTCACTGCAAACGTGTTTAAACATGCCGCTAAAAATGACGCTAAAAAAATATATCCGGGGTCATTTATAGTAAAACGCGCACTGTTTTTGCGCGTTTGAGCGTGTTTGGACACGCAAAATCCCGCAAAAACGCACCTTAATTTAACATGAATTATAAATAGGCTTAGGTGGAAATAATATAATTATATTTGTATTTAAACGAATTAATAAATAGGTAGAATCAAAGATTAAATTATATTTATCAAACAATTGTAATTATTAAATAAAAATGTCAGTTGATTCAAAATAATGAATAAATCGATCATGAATCAAAGCAAATCAAATACACATAACTTACATATTTGTACGATATCAATAGATATTGGATTTTCTTGTATATACGCGTTAATATCAAAGCATACGTATAAAATAAAAACAATGAACACAGATACTGTGTTGAATCCGTTATTAATTTAATCCATCAAAATCCAAAATTAGAATCTTTTGATATATTCATATATTATCAATATTGTAATCATAGTTATTTTTCGCCACACCCAGAAGCAAATGGAAGCTCAATCTCCTTTCTACTTACACCCAGTCCAGTTCCAGCAAAGCGCCCTGCCAACAATCCAGTCTCTTAGATACGCCTACTCCGGCTCCGAGTCCAGCACCGCCCACGTCGGCGAGATCTTCCGAATGATGGAAGAACTCAGCCAAGACGAGCTGCACGAGTTCTGGAGCATCATGTCCCAGATCCACGCGTGCGAGGTAAAGCACATCTAGGAGTACTGCTCGAGCCTGCAGCAAAGCATTTCGCAGGATTCCTCCGACAGCTTAGAAGCTCCGAGACAGAGGGCCAAGAGACTCGTGACTCAAAATGTTCTGAAGACCTCAGGCCTAGTCAAAAGCGCGCTGATCCAGGTGGTCAGGAACTTCGGCGTCCAAGTCGAAGATCAAGTTTCTGACAGAGACCTGTGCCTCTTGGTGAACGAAACTGTAGAAAACGACAACAACCAGCAGTTCTGGAACAAAATGGCGGTAGTCGTGCCCTCGAAGACCAAGAAGCAGCTCTACGACTTCTACCACACCTCGTTCGAGAAGGCGCTCTTCGACACCCAGATCTCCAAAGAAGACAAGGTGTTGATAGAGAAGCTCAACGCCGAGCACCCGAATGAAAAGCCGGCGGCCCTAGCCCATGTGTTTCTGGAGAAGACGGGAAGGAACGTCATGAAGCACAACGTGGTCATGTGCTTCGTGAACATCAGAAGATACGCATTGAAAAGCTAAAAGTGATTATTTGTTTACATAATCTTAGAAGTAATTAACATCACATCACTAATTTATGTGTGAATATGTTGGTATGAGTTAGATACACATATGAATTCTCCGATTCATGTGAATACATAACAAATCAAAATATATTATAAGATAACAGGTAAATAACAATATTACATTGAATTTATAATTAATATTGTCAAACCACACCAATGAGAAATTGCATTAAAACATTTAATAAGAGACACAAACCGATTCATATTCAAATGATGTACAGCCAGAATAATTCTTTTGAAGATGTAGGATAAGTTAAAAGTAAATTGCCATTTTTATCTTCATACATATTAGAGGTTGATCATACGCCACCAGAATATTCAGATATCAATAGATCTCAATGAAATGTATTTTCCATATTAAGTTTCACTAAAATACATACATATTATTAACACAGACAATTTAGATACGAAATTTATTGATAACGATTAAATTATCTACGATTTCAATTTTATAATAAATAATAGTATAGTTACTGGTAATATAAAAATAAGTCACTCTTTACTATGATTTATATTGTAAATTCCAAGAACCATCGCATCTTCTGTGGCTCCTACAATTTTGCTGTTTTGTACAACTTCGATGTCTACGTCTGGTTCTATCTCACAGGTTTGGAACTGAAGAAGCTCTTCTGGAATAGATCTTTTCACCAATTTGCTTTGCACATCCACTCTGTCTTGGACGGACTTATCCAAGATTTTAACCTTGGAGGCCAAGCCAGTGAGCGCGCACGAGAGCACATCGGCTGTGTTCAGCGAGTACTGCTGTCCATCGAGCGTCACTGAGGCTACGGACGCCGACGCTCCGAGAAACGCGTCCGTCTGGGCAGCTCTGAGGGCGGTGACGATACAGACTTGGTCCGACGGGAGTCCGGTGACGGTGAGCTGTGCCGCGTACGTGGCCTGGATCTGGCTGGCGCTGAGCCCGATCATCTTGTTTTGGTTTCCGATAACCACGTCTTTGCTGATGATTGGGGCTGCAACGAACCCGGTTGACTTTCCGAAGTACTGCTCCGATTCGTTGAGGGCCTGGTTCTCGACCACGATCGAGTCGTATACCTTGTTGAACAGCTCGTTATAGTTATACATGCCATTGTTCTTCTCGTGCTGCGAAACCTGGCTGGTTTAAAGCACCGGCTTCCACTCCTCGGGCTCCAGAAGGACCATCGAAATCATGTCCTTCTCCAGTTCACACTGTCTGGAGCAAATCGAGTATAAATTTATGGTTTTTGAGATTTTTTCATTTCAAAATAGTTTACATATTTTAATGAATTCAAATATAACCAAATTAATAAATTAATTGTATTATTGAACAGCAGTTTAACAATATCATGCAAGTGAAATGGAAAATAATTTAACAAAGGATTATTTGGTGAAATTTATCGATAAAAATCCAAGCCATTGGGGATCGTTTTCTAAATTCTGTAAGAGTAAGCACTTAGTAAATTTACCTAAATATAAACTTTAACACAATTTGTATAAAGTATACGTGCGTTATTAATTTATCTGTTGCATTTATCCAGTGAAAGCTAAATAACAAATCAATTTATACGTGTTATTTTGTAATTTAACATGAATTATAAATAGGCTTAGGTGGAAATAATATAATTATATTTGTATTTAAACGAATTAATAAATAGGTAGAATCAAAGATTAAATTATATTTATCAAACAATTGTAATTATTAAATAAAAATGTCAGTTGATTCAAAATAATGAATAAATCGATCATGAATCAAAGCAAATCAAATACACATAACTTACATATTTGTACGATATCAATAGATATTGGATTTTCTTGTATATACGCGTTAATATCAAAGCATACGTATAAAATAAAAACAATGAACACAGATACTGTGTTGAATCCGTTATTAATTTAATCCATCAAAATCCAAAATTAGAATCTTTTGATATATTCATATATTATCAATATTGTAATCATAGTTATTTTTCGCCACACCCAGAAGCAAATGGAAGCTCAATCTCCTTTCTACTTACACCCAGTCCAGTTCCAGCAAAGCGCCCTGCCAACAATCCAGTCTCTTAGATACGCCTACTCCGGCTCCGAGTCCAGCACCGCCCACGTCGGCGAGATCTTCCGAATGATGGAAGAACTCAGCCAAGACGAGCTGCACGAGTTCTGGAGCATCATGTCCCAGATCCACGCGTGCGAGGTAAAGCACATCTAGGAGTACTGCTCGAGCCTGCAGCAAAGCATTTCGCAGGATTCCTCCGACAGCTTAGAAGCTCCGAGACAGAGGGCCAAGAGACTCGTGACTCAAAATGTTCTGAAGACCTCAGGCCTAGTCAAAAGCGCGCTGATCCAGGTGGTCAGGAACTTCGGCGTCCAAGTCGAAGATCAAGTTTCTGACAGAGACCTGTGCCTCTTGGTGAACGAAACTGTAGAAAACGACAACAACCAGCAGTTCTGGAACAAAATGGCGGTAGTCGTGCCCTCGAAGACCAAGAAGCAGCTCTACGACTTCTACCACACCTCGTTCGAGAAGGCGCTCTTCGACACCCAGATCTCCAAAGAAGACAAGGTGTTGATAGAGAAGCTCAACGCCGAGCACCCGAATGAAAAGCCGGCGGCCCTAGCCCATGTGTTTCTGGAGAAGACGGGAAGGAACGTCATGAAGCACAACGTGGTCATGTGCTTCGTGAACATCAGAAGATACGCATTGAAAAGCTAAAAGTGATTATTTGTTTACATAATCTTAGAAGTAATTAACATCACATCACTAATTTATGTGTGAATATGTTGGTATGAGTTAGATACACATATGAATTCTCCGATTCATGTGAATACATAACAAATCAAAATATATTATAAGATAACAGGTAAATAACAATATTACATTGAATTTATAATTAATATTGTCAAACCACACCAATGAGAAATTGCATTAAAACATATAATAAGAGACACAAACCGATTCATATTCAAATGATGTACAGCCAGAATAATTCTTTTGAAGATGTAGGATAAGTTAAAAGTAAATTGCCATTTTTATCTTCATACATATTAGAGGTTGATCATACGCCACCAGAATATTCAGATATCAATAGATCTCAATGAAATGTATTTTCCATATTAAGTTTCACTAAAATACATACATATTATTAACACAGACAATTTAGATACGAAATTTATTGATAACGATTAAATTATCTACGATTTCAATTTTATAATAAATAATAGTATAGTTACTGGTAATATAAAAATAAGTCACTCTTTACTATGATTTATATTGTAAATTCCAAGAACCATCGCATCTTCTGTGGCTCCTACAATTTTGCTGTTTTGTACAACTTCGATGTCTACGTCTGGTTCTATCTCACAGGTTTGGAACTGAAGAAGCTCTTCTGGAATAGATCTTTTCACCAATTTGCTTTGCACATCCACTCTGTCTTGGACGGACTTATCCAGGATTTTTACCTTGGAGGCCAAGCCAGTAAGCGCGCACGAGAGCACATCGGCTGTGTTCAGCGAGTACTGCTGTCCATCGAGCGTCACTGAGGCTACGGACGCCGACGCTCCGAGAAACGCGTCCGTCTGGGCAGCTCTGAGGGCAGTTACGATGCAGACTTGGTCTGAGGGGAGTCCGGTGACGGTAAGCTGTACCGCGTACGTGGCCTGGATCTGGCTGGCGCTGAGCCCGATCATCTTGTTTTGGTTTCCGATAACCACGTCTTTGCTGATGATTGGGGCTGCGACGAATCCGGTCGACTTGCCGAAGTACTGCTCCGATTCGTTGAGGGCCTGGTTCTCGACCACGATCGAGTCGTATACCTTGTTGAACAGCTCGTTATAGTTGTACATGCCGTTGTTCTTCTCGTGCTGCGAAACCTGGCTGGTTTAAAGCACCGGCTTCCACTCCTCGGGCTCCAGAAGGACCATCGAAATCATGTCCTTCTCCAGTTCACACTGTCTGGAACAAATCGAGTTCGATCTGGTTTTTTATTTTAGGGTTCTTCTTCTGTTTGAGTAAGCTGAGTTGGATCTTAGTTCTTCGAAAACAGGTTCGAAAACGGGCTCTTTTTTAACTGGTGAAGTGGTGTCCAATAGTTATTGGGAGAGTGAAAGGTCGAATTAACTTGAGATACATAAAATAATTTTCTTTAAACAATTAATTGCAAGCGGATTTTGGAGCATTTTCAGAATTTGCTTTGAACTTGAGGACAGATCAACGCAGGTAACTGGTTTCACGGTCGTGATGTACGAATTCTGCTTGAAGAACTTCGGAAGCTTAATTCTGGTCATGTCATACTTCAATTAGTAGTCGGACTGGAAAAATCGTGACTCCATGTTGCTCATGCTTATCGTCTGATTGAACATGAAGTGGTCTTTAATTGGTTAATTCAAACGTGGATTGATTATGGACAGCTTGCCCTCATTAAATGACACAACGGCCTCCCTCACCAACTAACTGTTTGAGATGTTTTACTGCTTCTAAATTTGTAAAATGGTTCTAACAATGTTTATAATCTGGTCTGTTTCTGGGATGTAACCGATTTCAATCAACTCTAGCTCTCTATCTAGCTTCTGCAGATTCAAATACATCGTGTCCAGTCTCATCTGCGGTTTGTTCTGCACCAAGTCATTCCTCTGTTTCAATAAACTATCAATTTACTGCTTATACTTTAAACCGTCAACCTGCGGATACATATCTGTTAAGAAACGCATTACCTAAGTGTTGTTGTAAACCTTTGCCTCTTCTTTGATTTCATTTTAAGTTTCATTGTCAAGTAAAGGCTTCATGCCCATGCTCAATCTTATTAGTATAGTTATGTAAGCAGTTTAAATTAATCTGTCATAACCAGAATCATTGAACATGAATGATGGATGATTTTACAACTCCAAAGAAACCAAATTACTTTCAAATGAAGGTAATTTTTCAATTGAAATATTACTTAATTGCTATTCGATCTGCTAATGAGTTTACTAGCCCAATTAAAAACCTATGATAGCTAATGTTGCAGCAGAATTTTTAATTCTCTTATATGCACTTGTTCTAGCGTTATTTTGCTGTAATAGTGATTCTAAAAGACCCATTCGTCGACCATAAACAGCATCAGACCATTTCACAAAAGTCTTTGATTTTACAGTAGGAGAATTAGCTCTTGGTAAATCTTCTACGTCTAATTAGAATGCGCATCCAATTGCTTGTAGGCTTTGATTAATGCATTTACATGATGTTTCATACGATTAATTTTCAGTTATTGCATTAGTTTATGCTTATAAAACAAACTATGTATTTATTGCTTGTATACGTTCGAAAGACTTTTAATGTTTTACTAAAGCTTCAATCATACCTTGCTCTTGTTACATATATATTCTGAATTGTCTTATATGTTCACTAGTATTAACATGTTACTTATAATTATCATATTTTGTTCCACATACAGAACAATCACCTGGAGAATTATCTTCAGCTATTTTCATTTAAGTATACTTGTCTCTTGAAGTAATAGACTTTATATGACTACACACTAAATTATATATTTCTTGTGTTACAGTTTTTGGGTCAATTATAAGTTGGTGATTCATTTCAAGTCGAGATATATTTTCTAATGATATAAATAAATTTTTAAGTCCTAAATTTTAGTTGAATATCAATACTGAAGTAAATTCTCTTTTAATTCCTGGATAAACTTAAGTAGCTCTAAAGTTCAAACATTATAAATATCTAGTTACTAAACATACCATTTCATATGTGGTTCTTGATCTAGTACATTTCTGAATATAAAGTGTTTCATTAGAAGGAGTATTAATAATAATTTGATCTTTATCGTGTGTATTTATTTGAGTAGATTGAAGCGGGGTTTAAACACCATTTTGAATTAAAATTTCTTCATCAAGATCAATTGAAAATGGATTCTCTTTTATAAACTACGAGATTTAGTTTTTAAGAGATTCAGAAATATTCATATTGCTTGTATCAAACGAACACTCTTGAAGTAAATTCATATTGTTTATAATGAAATTTTCAAGTTCTAGAAAATCATTTGATGTATTCTTTTTGCTTTCAAAACTTATTCCACAATCATGGGAATAGATCAACGTTTAAATTGTGTTTAAGGCTGTTTATTAATGAAGAAGATTTGAATACATATGAACTGCACAGAATATAACTGCTCTTTCCATCATTTTTTCGAATGTTTAGTATCGATGAGCATTTTCTTCGCAAACATCACAAAGTTACTTATCCTATAAAATACAAGAGGGTTATTATATTGAATTACCTCTAATTAATAAACGTGGGTATGGTTGTGGTTCGATATTCTTTTAGTATTGGTCTCTGGGATCATTTAAATAAAACCATGGTTTTGTGGGATCATCACATAGATCTGGTAGTTATTAAACAGGAATATAAACTTGTGATTCGTCACCAACAAATTGTATAGTTGGGAAAATAGGACTTTGTTTGACTTCAAGAGATTCTAATTGTTTTCTTGCAAAATAGTAATTAAAATGTTGAACAAATATCGTGGGAGATATTTGCATAAAATGAGATGGTTTTTCTAACCCAGCTTTCAAGTTTTTTGCATATTGTGAGAGTAAATTTTGATAAAATTTATTATTTTCACAATCTTTTTGTTGATTTTAAACATAGTACAATTCATTACGTTAGCGCTATTAAATTAGCTCGTAGATGTTTTTCGTTTCTACTTCTTCATGAAGTTAATGATAATTCTAAAGTTAGTGTGTTTCTAAGAATTGTTTAGATAATCGTAGCTATGCAAGTCTTAGTCTTTATGCATATAGCTTTGCGATAGACTATTCCGTTTATGCCAAAGTATTTATAATTTATTCGGTTCTGCGTTTAATTTTGCTTAAAGCTTAATCCATTTGTTCATCGTTTAAATATTTTACATCAAATCTGGATAGCATTGTTTGGCTTTCACTACTGAGTTCATGTAATTAATCATGAATCACAAAAATGCTTTTATATGTAAAGCCTCTGCATTCGTGAGCCAATAGTGAAATATGTTCTAAATATATTCGTGGTAGTAATTCGTCGATAAGTTTGAGTTTAAGTAATTTTCTTTGCGATGTGTTTATATTATCGTCTAAAATTAAATATGCGTAATCTTCCGCGAATTCAAGAAACGTGGCGGGATTGAAGTCTCTTCCAAGTTTCATGTCTCGTTGTGGAGTGGCGTAAAATTAAACGTATCGTTATTATTTCATATTGTTATATTTGTTGTTTGAAGATAATAATTTAATCTAAAGATTGCAAGTAAGGATGACGTTGTTAGTGTAAATAAAGTACATGTATAGTTTCATTCGAGGATCCATTCGCTTTCGGCTTCGTTTTCTCGTTGTGCTACTGTGAGGTCGTAGAATATGCCTGTATTTTGCCCTTCTCCTTGGAATACTTGTTTGAGTGCGTTTTTGTCTGGTGTGTTCTTCATTTAATAGTGTATTTGCTTATCAATATTTATTAGTTCTTTTAGTGCTACTTGGTACGCGAATTCATTTTGATCCGCTTCATTTATTATCCTTTGGTATCCCTCTTTTCCAAGAACCATTGCGATTTGAAGCGCTTGCTCAAATTATTTATTGATCAAGTTTAAGTTTAAAAGTTGCTTTAGAGTCATTTTAATCACGTCCATTTACTTGTTCAACTTGAATTTGTTCAGAGTAATTTCGGTCAGAACGTTCAGTTTTTAAGTAAATGGTGTTTGAGCTGGTTCATTCAGTGTGAATTTTTCATCCGAAATCAGTTAATATACGTCTTGCAAATAATTAGCAGTCTTAGAGTCCTGCGCGCTCGGGTCCAAGTCCGAGACGAGCTCGAAAACCAAGTTCGCGCCAACCAATTTATGCAGCTACATTGCAGAATGCGGGTTCGCGTTGAATTTGGAGCGGAACAGGCGCTTGTAGCTCATTTGGTGCTGTTAAATGGTAAGCGATAATATTCCAGACCTCTAAATCACGCACATGATGTGAATATGCTAATTGGTAATTATAATACTTGATTCTGAAACGCGCGCCCTGAACCCGAGCAGCTCACTGAAGTACAATTTCTACTTTCCATTCACTTAAACCGGTTACAAAGTCGCCGTGTGAAGAATCTGCATTTGCAACTGAGAAGAAACAAAAACGGTCGTGTCGTTCACTGAACAGGAGGTGATTATTTTCTCCTCGTTCGAATCTGTTCTGCTGAACAATCGAGTGAATGTGAAATCGCTGTGAGACAAAGTTTGTTTTTTAAGGAGGAGGTCGTGAATGCTGCCAGAAATTATTAAGCCGTCGTTGTCAATCAGTACGAAGGACAAACCATCGCAGGCAGATTTTTACAGTGGAGCGGACAACTAAATGCTAAAAGTTTACTACGAATCGTTTTCATACACTTGAATTATGGCTCTGGTCTCAAATTACTGAATTGAAATAAAATCAGAATCCTTGTACCAAAAGCTGCTCAGCTAGAATTTAGCCTCGAACTAGTTCAATAACCTATTTTGTGAAGTGTAAAGTTTAAGAAGCTGGTCATTACACGTAAACTTCTAACACAAATCAAAATATGAAACAACTTTGAACGTATCCGGAGTAACCTGCTAAATCGGATACGTTTCTCGCGCAAATATCTGTATCCCAGATTGCTCCTCAAACTATATTACGAATTTTTAATCGTCCACGTTAAAAATATGCGTTGGCTCGTGTTTCTACACGTAGTCCACAACTTTTTACATTTACTAAGGTAATGGTAGTCTAAGCTGATCTTCTACTTCCAATTTCGCAGATGAAGGAAGATTATCACCAAAATATGTAATTTTTGCAGTAATTGGTAACATTTATTACTGAAGTGAAAATTTTAATAAAACAATATAAATATAACATATAATATAAATTGTAAACCTATTTCAGTTTAACCTGCATTTATCAGTCAATTTTCGCAAATATAAGATTTAATATATAAAACTTGTAATTATACAACTAATATTATTGTTATTGAAATAATACTCACATAAACAACTATAATACATAAATTTAATAATGTTTCGATTGCTCCACTCCCTTACCGCAATTATGGATAATTGGGTTAATACTCTATTACAGGCCTATCGTGATAAAATTTCGCTGGCTTCTATTCAGCGTTATGGCGTGTGCAAATCAGCTATTTTATCTGGTGAGTACTTATCTGCCGCAAACGTTTCAGTTGTTCCTGAAGGATCGTTGCAATTAATTTAGCAATCGTTACAGCAACGCCCTTTATAGGTAAATTCTGAGTCTTTCAGAATTGAGAAGTTGGATTAGTAATTTTTGTTTTTGTCTAATCCAGCGAATAAGTTTATTTAGCGTGTTTTGGTTGTTTCTGATTTGCAGACGATCATAATCATTGGTGCTAATACTTTTTAGAAGATAGAGGGTTTGATAGAAGTTGGCGAGATTTTGTCTGAGATGTTGAAGATAAACAAGCGTGTGACTGCTGCTTAATTTTAGCGTGAGTCTGAGAAGCCGCCTCCAAAGCTCAAGACCACTAGTTACATGGAGTTCGATTTTGCTTCGTAAGAATAATTTGTGTTCAAGTTCAAGGTGTTTTAGAAGGTTTCTTTGGAGTAGCTGGTTGAGCCGGAGGTTCTTTCTGAAACGTATGGGAGCCTTGGGATCAACGATTTGCAGATGATCTCTCCGCTCCAGCCCCTCGATGCTGTGCTGACCGTTTTCACCATCATCGACTCTGATTCTCCGCGCAGACTCCAAACAGCCTTCGAATTGTACGAGCTCCAGAACTCCTTCTCAAACATCTCATTCGTCCTTTCCTTCAAGAAAATGACCCTCTTGGAACTAAAACGTCTCATTCAAGACGCCCCTTTCCTCTCCAGAATGAACTTGGTGGTTGACATTGGAAGCGCCGAGAACTTCTCCAGGTTCGACGAGAACGTTTATTTAACTTTTTCTGAGGACGAAGAAAAACTATTCGTGAACTAAAACGAGCTCTTACAGTACCTACAACTAAAATCAGAGTACATGCCCACCACCTCCGAGGACAAGATAAGCTACAAGAAACTCATGAGTGGGAACAAACTGGTCGTTAACGGAGTGGCCAACCACCTGGTGAACGAAACGAGAGACTTCGTGGAACAGAAGAGGTACGCGGTGTTCTACTTCGCCAACAGAATCGACAACCTGAACTACTTATTGAGCGAAATCGTACAACTGCAACAACTGAACAACGACTGCTACTTCGCAGTCGCGCTCTCACAACAGCAATACCAGGACTACTACTACCTCAAGACCAGGTACCCGCAGCTGAACGAACTCAACACCATCGTCGACAAGCACGGCGCTGGAAACGTGTTCATCGAAGAAGGACACACGCACGTGGTGTTCTACTAGCAAATGGACGAAGAATCCATCATTAATCACTTGATGGAGCTGAACGAACTTCTTAGCCAACAAGACGTAGAAATGGACAGAGCCAAACAACTTGAAGGCTACGCTGACTTCGTGCAAAAAGACAACAACGTGACCTTCCAGGGCGTCGACTTCCTGAGAATCATCGACAACGAAAACATCGATCCAGACGAAGACAACCAGTGCGAAGGCAAGATGAAAGTCCAGGGCCATGTCGCTCTGTGTCTGCTCAGAAACACCTTCGACTTCGACGAGCAGCTCTACCAGTTCTACCAGCTCACCGGAAAAGTGAACATGAACTTCATGGTCTGCTTCGTTGGTACCACCGACAAGGAGATGAGAGAAATCAGCCAGAAGCTGACAATCCTGAACGAAATCAACTTGCTGAAGGACTCCTCCAAGAAGGGCGCCGAGATTCTGCACAAGTCAAACGCCATAATCAGGTTCTACCTCATTAACAAAGAGGGACAAATCTACAACACGGCCGATGACGTGAAGATCCTTTCTCAGCTGCTGCAGAACGAGTTCAGAGAGAAGTTCTACACCCAGACCGAAGAAGGCGGCTTCATCGACGTCACTCAGCCAACTCACCTCACGTACGAAGGGCGCATCTACAAGTACCTCAACAAGCACCAGCAGTTCAACGCTAAGGCTTCCAACCACCTGACCCTCATCTTCACCAGACTTCCGCCAGTTTCTAAAATAGCCAACTACGACGAGTTCAAGGTGTGGCTTTCGAAGATCACCGAGATGGAAAAGAACTATCCAGGAAACGTGTGCGTGCTTTGCCTGCTCGGCTTGAATGAAGAAGACGTCAAGCAAATCAACGTGGCAACAGGATGCTTCAAGAGAGTCCAGATGGTCCTGGACAACAACACCAAGATCCAAAGAGTGTGGCAAAAAGGCGGCCATATCTCAAGAGGCAAGCTCGTGATGGAGGTTCACACCTTCGACGAAGAGCTGAAGCCAATTCTCAACGCTGAGATGAAGACCACCGAAAAAGTTTTCACTGTTTTCGAAGAAGCCGAACTCTACCTGCACGACGCCGACTACAGACTCACAGACACCATGCCAAACGTTGTGGATCCTATCAGAAAGGATGCTACCATCAAACCAAAGGATCTCGAGTGAACGGGCAGTCTAGTCATTTTGTGGGTTAGTATTTTACACTAACTCATATTATTTATATATTTATAAACTTTAATAAACTATAATAAAATTATTTTCGCTTCTATTTTGCATTGTAAACATTATAAAAAATCTAATGCATAATACCAAACGAATAACTAAATTAGAAGTTATAACATCATTAAACATTTAAATATTTAATATAATGTAATAATTTTTCATTTTCTCACGGTAATTCAATGATAACAAGAAAATCTAATATTAAACAGCTAGAGCGAGTGATTTATAATATTAACACGTTTTTAGTCATTAAACTAATATAATATTATGTTCTTTACATATAGTCATTTAACTTTTCACTTCATCATTTAATGTAAGCGGAATAATATAATAATGCACAACTGGTATGTAATATCGCTGAAAGTTTTATCACCTCTAGAAAAAATTATAACTAATTGAAATAAGAAATATAAGAAATATTCGGTGGATAAAATCTTTCAGTTAGTGAATCCAATATTACTAAGTAAATATTTAGTTATATTCATTAAAAACGTCAATAATCAGTAGTTTATTAAGAAAATAATAAAAAATAGTTAGATAGAGACTAAAATTAGGTGAACAATGGAATATAGATTGAAGTTGCTAAGTCAAATTTTTAACTTTCAACAAAAATAAATACAATAAATTCTGATTATTTTCATGAAGCTATAAAACTCCAAGAATTCTAATCAGAAGAAAGTGATTTAGAGCTATTGAGTCATAAATTTAATTGGACGTATTTGAATTAATTATTGAATGAGTGAATTTACTGTTTCAACGTTAACACGTTTATATTGCTTTATCGATATTCATTTTACTATTTAATACCAAATATCACGACAAATATTATCGATTATACAAGTTCATATTTTTAGAATTGAAGTTAGGATGATTCTTTACTTTGGGTAGGTTTAAGACAATATTTATTTTATTAGCTATATTTAGATAATCAGATATTACTCACTTATTGTATAATATTGTATAAATGTTACTAATGAACTAATATTTTGAAATGATAATGAAGTGAATTAAATAAAATTCTTATTTATATGTTTAGACTTCAAAATATTTTTTCAAACCTTTACACATTATCGCACATTATATTTGAAAACACTCAAACTGGCGGACAACCACCTGAGTACATGCCCACCACCTCCGAGGACAAGATAAGCTACAAGAAACTCATGAGCGGGAACAAACTGGTCGTTAACGGCGTCGCCAACCACCTGGTGAACGAAACGAGAGACTTCGTGGAACAGAAGAGGTACGCGGTGTTCTACTTCGCCAACAGAATCGACAACCTGAACTACTTATTGAGCGAAATCGTACAACTGCAATAACTGAACAACGACTGCTACTTCGCAGTCGCGCTCTCACAACAGCAATACCAGGACTACTACTACCTCAAGACCAGGTACCCGCAGCTGAACGAACTCAACACCATCGTCGACAAGCACGGCGCTGGAAACGTGTTCATCGAAGAAGGACACACGCACGTGGTGTTCTACTAGCAAATGGACGAAGAATCCATCATTAATCACTTGATGGAGCTGAACGAACTTCTTAGCCAACAAGACGTAGAAATGGACAGAGCCAAACAACTTGAAGGCTACGCTGACTTCGTGCAAAAAGACAACAACGTGACCTTCCAGGGCGTCGACTTCCTGAGAATCATCGACAACGAAAACATCGATCCAGACGAAGACAACCAGTGCGAAGGCAAGATGAAAGTACAGGGCCATGTTGCTCTGTGTCTGCTCAGAAACACCTTCGACTTCGACGAGCAGCTCTACCAGTTCTACCAGCTCACCGGAAAAGTGAACATGAACTTCATGGTCTGCTTCGTTGGTACCACCGACAAGGAGATGAGAGAAATTAGCCAGAAGCTGACAATCTTGAACGAAATCAACTTGCTGAAGGACTCCTCCAAGAAGGGTGCAGAGATTCTGCACAAGTCAAACGCCATAATCAGGTTCTACCTCATTAACAAAGAGGGACAGATCTATAACACGGCCGATGACGTGAAGATCCTTTCTTAGCTGCTGCAGAACGAGTTCAGAGAGAAGTTCTACACCCAGACCGAAGAAGGAGGCTTCATCGACGTTACTCAACCAACTCACCTCACGTACGAAGGGCGCATCTACAAGTACCTCAACAAGCACCAGCAGTTCAACGCGAAGGCTTCCAACCACCTGACCCTCATCTTCACCAGACTTCCGCCAGTTTCTAAAATAGCCAACTACGACGAGTTCAAGGTGTGGCTTTCCAAGATCACCGAGATGGAAAAGAACTATCCAGGAAACGTGTGCGTGCTTTGCCTGCTCGGCTTGAATGAAGAAGACGTCAAGCAAATCAATGTGGCAACAGGATGTTTCAAGAGAGTCCAGATGGTCCTGGACAACAACACCAAGATCCAGAGAGTGTGGTAAAAAGGCGGCCATATCTCAAGAGGCAAGCTCGTGATGGAGGTTCACACCTTCGACGAAGAGCTGAAGCCAATTCTCAACGCTGAGATGAAGACCACCGAAAAAGTTTTCACTGTTTTCGAAGAAGCCGAACTCTACCTGCACGACGCCGACTACAGACTCACAGACACCATGCCAAACGTTGTGGATCCTATCAGAAAGGATGCTACCATCAAACCAAAGGATCTCGAGTGAACGGGCAGTCTAGTCATTTTGTGGGTTAGTATTTTACACTAACTCATATTATTTATATATTTATAAACTTTAATAAACTATAATAAAATTATTTTCGCTTCTATTTTGCATTGTAAACATTATAAAAAATCTAATGCATAATACCAAACGAATAACTAAATTAGAAGTTATAACATCATTAAACATTTAAATATTTAATATAATGTAATAATTTTTCATTTTCTCACGGTAATTCAATGATAACAAGAAAATCTAATATTAAACAGCTAGAGCGAGTGATTTATAATATTAACACGTTTTTAGTCATTAAACTAATATAATATTATGTTCTTTACATATAGTCATTTAACTTTTCACTTCATCATTTAATGTAAGCGGAATAATATAATAATGCACAACTGGTATGTAATATCGCTGAAAGTTTTATCACCTCTAGAAAAAATTATAACTAATTGAAATAAGAAATATAAGAAATATTCGGTGGATAAAATCTTTCAGTTAGTGAATCCAATATTACTAAGTAAATATTTAGTTATATTCATTAAAAACGTCAATAATCAGTAGTTTATTAAGAAAATAATAAAAAATAGTTAGATAGAGACTAAAATTAGGTGAACAATGGAATATAGATTGAAGTTGCTAAGTCAAATT
Organism: Hexamita inflata; assembly: GCA_963988835.1. NCBI lineage: Eukaryota > Fornicata > Diplomonadida > Hexamitidae > Hexamita > Hexamita inflata. The sequence continues at coordinate 261,923 of CAXDID010001226.1, forward strand.
TTTAACTTTCAACAAAAATAAATACAATAAATTCTGATTATTTTCATGAAGCTATAAAACTCCAAGAATTCTAATCAGAAGAAAGTGATTTAGAGCTATTGAGTCATAAATTTAATTGGACGTATTTGAATTAATTATTGAATGAGTGAATTTACTGTTTCAACGTTAACACGTTTATATTGCTTTATCGATATTCATTTTACTATTTAATACCAAATATCACGACAAATATTATCGATTATACAAGTTCATATTTTTAGAATTGAAGTTAGGATGATTCTTTACTTTGGGTAGGTTTAAGACAATATTTATTTTATTAGCTATATTTAGATAATCAGATATTACTCACTTATTGTATAATATTGTATAAATGTTACTAATGAACTAATATTTTGAAATGATAATGAAGTGAATTAAATAAAATTCTTATTTATATGTTTAGACTTCAAAATATTTTTTCAAACCTTTACACATTATCGCACATTATATTTGAAAACACTCAAACTGGCGGACAACCACCTGAGTACATGCCCACCACCTCCGAGGACAAGATAAGCTACAAGAAACTCATGAGCGGGAACAAACTGGTCGTTAACGGCGTCGCCAACCACCTGGTGAACGAAACGAGAGACTTCGTGGAACAGAAGAGGTACGCGGTGTTCTACTTCGCCAACAGAATCGACAACCTGAACTACTTATTGAGCGAAATCGTACAACTGCAATAACTGAACAACGACTGCTACTTCGCAGTCGCGCTCTCACAACAGCAATACCAGGACTACTACTACCTCAAGACCAGATACCCGCAGCTGAACGAACTCAACACCATCGTCGACAAGCACGGCGCTGGAAACGTGTTCATCGAAGAAGGACACACACACGTGGTGTTCTACTAGCAAATGGACGAAGAATCCATCATAAACCACTTGATGGAGCTGAACGAACTTCTTAGCCAACAAGATGTCGAAATGGACAGGGCCAAACAACTTGAAGGCTACGCAGACTTCGTGCAAAAAGACAACAACGTGACCTTCCAGGGCGTCGACTTCCTGAGAATCATCGATAACGAAAACATCGATCCAGACGAAGAAAACCAGTGCGAAGGCAAGATGAAAGTACAGGGCCATGTTGCTCTGTGTCTGCTCAGAAACACCTTCGACTTCGACGAGCAGCTCTACCAGTTCTACCAGCTCACCGGAAAAGTGAACATGAACTTCATGGTCTGCTTCGTTGGTACCACCGACAAGGAGATGAGAGAAATTAGCCAGAAGCTGACAATCTTGAACGAAATCAACTTGCTGAAGGACTCCTCCAAGAAGGGTGCAGAGATTCTGCACAAGTCAAACGCCATAATCAGGTTCTACCTCATTAACAAAGAGGGACAGATCTATAACACGGCCGATGACGTGAAGATCCTTTCTTAGCTGCTGCAGAACGAGTTCAGAGAGAAGTTCTACACCCAGACCGAAGAAGGAGGCTTCATCGACGTTACTCAACCAACTCACCTCACGTACGAAGGGCGCATCTACAAGTACCTCAACAAGCACCAGCAGTTCAACGCGAAGGCTTCCAACCACCTGACCCTCATCTTCACCAGACTTCCGCCAGTTTCTAAAATAGCCAACTACGACGAGTTCAAGGTGTGGCTTTCCAAGATCACCGAGATGGAAAAGAACTATCCAGGAAACGTGTGCGTTATATTGCAATTAACTTGTAACATTGTTGTAAGGTAGAATCGAAATTCGATCAAGAAATACTATATTTCAACAGCACTAACGATTAGAATATAATGATACACATACAAGAATTAGAATTGTAACAGCTAGGTTTCTACAAGCACGAAAAATAAATGAACACACAGGTTCTATTAATCCAGAGAAGACAGGAATAAATGGAACTCTTGAACTCATATAATGCTTAATTCTCCTTGTCAAGACAAGAATGCGAGATTCGTTAACTTTTGCTAGATAATCTGTAATACGATGATCCGGTATGGTTATTAGAAATCAACAAAAAATTGAAAAGAATCATAATTCGGGATAAAGAAGATTGTCAAACACAGTTCTCAGCATTTGCATTAAACCAAGCAGATACCAAATGGATTGAACATAATAAAATCCAAAATATTCAACAATTCACTAGCACTATCCAATTCGCAATTCAAACAGAGTAAAAATGCAAATACAAAGTCAAAGATCTTGTAAATCACAATATGTTTAGTCAAACACCATTTTTCGAAAAAGCCTACCTTTTACCGGAATTTAATCAAATTCACCCTTTAACCACATGTTAAGAGGTAAACATACTCAGGGTCCAGGATCCACGCGGTTCCTCGGTCAAAATAATTGATAATAAATCACCTTGGGCACGTGGTACTGTGTTTCACAAAACAAATTCAGTTGGATGCAACATATTGATAAAGACATGTATGGATCCTTAAGAGAAACAGCCAACTTCAATACTTATTTACGCAGGAGCACTTTCAGGGTACACAATCCTGGATTTACATTTAGTTCACGAAATTTCTTACACAATCAGTAACAACAGGATAATACTCGACTTCAAAATACAAAAGGAAATAGAACCCTCAGTTCAAATTGCCATGGATGCAAAAGAACTCAAGCTCTTAGGTTTCACTTATGGTCGCCTCCAACAAGATCACCAAAAAGAAGAAACAATGTGGAATTTTGACACAGAAAGGATGTAACACAGTCATACTCTTCTTCAAAACATGAAAAAAATAATCGAATTTAGGAAATAAAACACCCTTGACCTCATCAAAACACAAATAGTCAGCAATCAGGTTAATACTAACTAAGTAATATTAAATGGAATGTTAATATTCGAATGCTAAATTTGCAAAGAATAGCACTCCCTATACGACTTCATAAATCACATGACAAATGATAACCACACCAGATTGACAAATTCGAGAATGCAAATAACTCAAAGTAGTTTCAGTGAAACAGAAGCCGCCGCAATAATGATGTAGAACAGATCATTCCATGATTTGGAACAAATAAAAGAAGGAATAATATTCTAATGTGAATGTGGATTTAGAGGTGTCACACCAATTGAAATACACTTCCATCAGATATTCAAATGTCAAAAGAGCGAATGTAGTATCCACAAAGTGATAGAGAACCAATTTTATTCCAAAGAACAACCAAAAACCCAACAATCTATAATACCACCATAGAAGACAATAGACTGTTAACAGCAACAAGAAATGGACAAACCATTTGCTAGATGGACAGCAGATAATGACCCAGGTAAAGCTCCAAACACAATCCCCTATACCCCTCAAGCTCAATTAATAGTAGCACCTAAAGTCGTGGAAAAACAATCGTAGGACAAATGCAAAGAAAGGATCACAGCTCTCACAAAGAATGCAAAATACTTAACGGATAACACACACAACGAGTTTTAATTTGCAATATTTCAAGATATGGTCAAGACAATAGACGTCAAAAGGCCCATTGAAGGATTCAACCGCATTTTAAGTTAATTCCGACTACGATAATGTGTCAAACAGATTGAAAACGAGGAGAGAGGACACATTAATAACAAGTCGGGTAACACAGAACAAAAACCAAAGAAAATCCCAGATGATAAGGAAAAGAAAACATGGAAACTCAAATCAAAGCCAGAATGCATCATGGTGGAGGATATACATGAAATTCCAGATATTAAAATTACTTTTGATGATGAGGAAAAGTTAAATCAAACGAAACAAAAGAAACGCAAAAGGTTTGACGAAAAAACTTTGGCCACCGTGAAAGAGCTCATTGCGGAATTTAAATATCGTAAAGCACTCGAATTACTTGATAGCTTTATTAAGAAGGATGAAAACAAAGGAAATGTGAAAGTTGACCCATCTGAAAGAGAAAAATAGCTTTAAAAACTATTCCTGCTTCCAAAACAAACAGAATTAAAACTCAACTTCAGACCTTATCAAAAACAATTTTTCACTTTTACAGAGAAAGAAATATTCGACGCAATTTGCGAACTCGACACCACGAAGGCGTGTGGCCCATGTGGTATCAGTAACAAATACATCAAGGACATGAGATATAATAACCACTTCATAAAAAGCCTTAAGGCTTTGTTTGAAGAACTCTTTAACAACCCAACAAAAATGAGCGAAATTTTGCCATTGTTTGAATTCAAGATAGCACTCATTCCTAAAGAGGACAAAATATCCAAGAGACCTGTTTGCATCCAAAACTCTTTCTGCAACGTTCTCAATACAGTAATCTTGAAAAGAAAAGATCTTCTCCCGCGACAATTCTGCAAGGAACAACATTTATTCGATAAGAACAGCATGCAATAATGCAAATTGGATGCTCGCAAGCTGTCTAAGAATTCAGTTGTGATGAAAATAGATATCCAAAACGCATTTAATGAAACCCAGCTAGAAACATTATTATATGGCATGGAAACGCAATTAGTACCAATGCAAACTCAACTTTATTTATGCGGACTGATACAGGCACAAAACTGTCGAGAGACAGCCTCTTACAACCTGGTTTAAGGAAACAATTTAAGTTCCCTGTGTTTTAGCTATGCAATCTAGCCCATACTCGAGGAATTACGGAAGAAGTATCGAATAAGCTGTTATGCTGACGATATAATTATAGAAATTGGTCAGGACACGGAAAAGGATGTAATTCAATTCGCTACAAATTTATTCTCCAAATATGGATTCACAATTAACGAGAAGAAATGTTTCTCGACGGCAAATGATAACGTAATTACCTTTGACGGCATTAATGTCTCATCAACTGAAAATGACCCAAGATTACACACTTCCAAGAAACTTATTCAAACAGCCGACGAAATTTATTCACTTGTAGAACAACTTCTTGAAAGGGGACTAGGACGATCATAAACCCTAGGAATATTCTTAGTATCCCTTATTCCAAAAATTAACTGGGCACTGCGTATAGAGGATTATGTTGAAGAAACAATAAAAGATTATAATAAAATCGACGAAGTAATGGCCCAAACATTCTACATGATAACTAACCCTAGACAATTCTCAGAGGAAGACTTTATGGGGGAGAAACGACAAGTCACAATTCAAAACTTCATCAATATTATGTCAGCACCACTAAACAGAAACGGTTTCAATTGCATATTGCCCGGCCGAAACTTTGAAGCCGCACAAAAAATCAACGCTGAACAATTACAATACAAGGACCTATTCATTTAACTCAAAGAGCACAACGAATAATAAAACCACGCAACACTAATTACAAACATGGACTCGTTTGCAGCACAGGTTCTACACAAATATCATGACCTCACAAACATGGAATTCCAGAGAGCAATCGACATTATGTTCGACTCTGATTCCTTAGAACCGAGAAACCATGCTCATATATGTCCACTATGTCAAAAGCATATAACAGATCCGAACCACGCAATCTTCTGCAGTAGTGGAGCAGGTTATGCTATTAAAAGGCATAACAAAGCGTAATATGACCTTGTTGAACACTTACCTTCGAAATACAAGCCGCAACTATCCCCAACATATAATTAATACAGTAAAACCAGAAAGGGGAACAAAGGTGATCCTGGAGACCCACCAGACGAATAGAGCGGTACACCCATTTTAAAAGGTAATGCTGACATCGCGATCGAATACCAAAACAAGCATTACTTCTGGGACCTTTGCATTTGCTAAAACAATTCTACCATGAATAGGGAATACAAATCAAAACTTGAAACTCATGCTAAGAATTACAAAGTACCTTAAGACTAAATTTTACCACTAGTAATAAGCGACCACTTAACAATACATCAAGAATCACTAACACATATCAAAAAATTCATTAAAAACCCACAAAATCTTTTAAACCAAATCGGTAAATCAATACTAATAGCACACTCAAATCGAACACTATCTTACAATCAAAAAATTAAACAACATTCAAGAAACGAACAATCATCAATACAATACGACCTAGAAAACAATCATGACCACAGAGACACTAACAACAACTAAACTCTGGAGATAACAATATCCAAACACATGATATGAAGAACTAAAAGAAACAATTAAAAAGATTTAAAAAAAAATAAAAAAAATAAAATAAACCAAATCACCCCATGTAAGTGAGTGATCACTTAACATGACCAATAAATTGCCAAACCACAAAAGGAATACATAACACAAAACTTAAATAAGAGAGAATAAACAAATACATAAACCTAAGAAACAAACAATTACACTTCAATACACACAACCAATATACAAAAATTATATACACAATTACCAAAACAATCGCAAACTAACAATACCATTAATATCCCTGACTAGGATAACAAACGATGACCTTACCAATCATCACAAAAGAACGAAACCTTACAACTCAGGAAAGTAAACTGAAATAAACGAAGAGGAATAATCACAGATGCCGAGTGAGGTTTTACATCAAAAAAAAATATAATGTAATAATTTTTCATTTTCTCACGGTAATTCAATGATAACAAGAAAATCTAATATTAAACAGCTAGAGCGAGTGATTTATAATATTAACACGTTTTTAGTCATTAAACTAATATAATATTATGTTCTTTACATATAGTCATTTAACTTTTCACTTCATCATTTAATGTAAGCGGAATAATATAATAATGCACAACTGGTATGTAATATCGCTGAAAGTTTTATCACCTCTAGAAAAAATTATAACTAATTGAAATAAGAAATATAAGAAATATTCGGTGGATAAAATCTTTCAGTTAGTGAATCCAATATTACTAAGTAAATATTTAGTTATATTCATTAAAAACGTCAATAATCAGTAGTTTATTAAGAAAATAATAAAAAATAGTTAGATAGAGACTAAAATTAGGTGAACAATGGAATATAGATTGAAGTTGCTAAGTCAAATTTTTAACTTTCAACAAAAATAAATACAATAAATTCTGATTATTTTCATGAAGCTATAAAACTCCAAGAATTCTAATCAGAAGAAAGTGATTTAGAGCTATTGAGTCATAAATTTAATTGGACGTATTTGAATTAATTATTGAATGAGTGAATTTACTGTTTCAACGTTAACACGTTTATATTGCTTTATCGATATTCATTTTACTATTTAATACCAAATATCACGACAAATATTATCGATTATACAAGTTCATATTTTTAGAATTGAAGTTAGGATGATTCTTTACTTTGGGTAGGTTTAAGACAATATTTATTTTATTAGCTATATTTAGATAATCAGATATTACTCACTTATTGTATAATATTGTATAAATGTTACTAATGAACTAATATTTTGAAATGATAATGAAGTGAATTAAATAAAATTCTTATTTATATGTTTAGACTTCAAAATATTTTTTCAAACCTTTACACATTATCGCACATTATATTTGAAAACACTCAAACTGGCGGACAACCACCTGAGTACATGCCCACCACCTCCGAGGACAAGATAAGCTACAAGAAACTCATGAGCGGGAACAAACTGGTCGTTAACGGAGTCGCCAACCACCTGGTGAACGAAACGAGAGACTTCGTGGAACAGAAGAGGTACGCGGTGTTCTACTTCGCCAACAGAATCGACAACCTGAACTATTTATTGAGCGAAATCGTACAACTGCAATAACTGAACAACGACTGCTACTTCGCAGTCGCGCTCTCACAACAGCAATACCAGGACTACTACTACCTCAAGACCAGATACCCGCAGCTGAACGAACTCAACACCATCGTCGACAAGCACGGCGCTGGAAACGTGTTCATCGAAGAAGGACACACACACGTGGTCTTCTATTAGCAAATGGACGAAGAATCCATCATAAACCACTTGATGGAGCTGAACGAACTTCTTAGCCAACAAGATGTCGAAATGGACAGGGCCAAACAACTTGAAGGCTACGCAGACTTCGTGCAAAAAGACAACAACGTGACCTTCCAGGGCGTCGACTTCCTGAGAATCATCGATAACGAAAACATCGATCCAGACGAAGAAAACCAGTGCGAAGGCAAGATGAAAGTACAGGGCCATGTTGCTCTGTGTCTGCTCAGAAACACCTTCGACTTCGACGAGCAGCTCTACCAGTTCTACCAGCTCACCGGAAAAGTGAACATGAACTTCATGGTCTGCTTCGTTGGTACCACCGACAAGGAGATGAGAGAAATTAGCCAGAAGCTGACAATCTTGAACGAAATCAACTTGCTGAAGGACTCCTCCAAGAAGGGTGCAGAGATTCTGCACAAGTCAAACGCCATAATCAGGTTCTACCTCATTAACAAAGAGGGACAGATCTATAACACGGCCGATGACGTGAAGATCCTTTCTTAGCTGCTGCAGAACGAGTTCAGAGAGAAGTTCTACACCCAGACCGAAGAAGGAGGCTTCATCGACGTTACTCAACCAACTCACCTCACGTACGAAGGGCGCATCTACAAGTACCTCAACAAGCACCAGCAGTTCAACGCGAAGGCTTCCAACCACCTGACCCTCATCTTCACCAGACTTCCGCCAGTTTCTAAAATAGCCAACTACGACGAGTTCAAGGTGTGGCTTTCCAAGATCACCGAGATGGAAAAGAACTATCCAGGAAACGTGTGCGTGCTTTGCCTGCTCGGCTTGAATGAAGAAGACGTCAAGCAAATCAATGTGGCAACAGGATGTTTCAAGAGAGTCCAGATGGTCCTGGACAACAACACCAAGATCCAGAGAGTGTGGTAAAAAGGCGGCCATATCTCAAGAGGCAAGCTCGTGATGGAGGTTCACACCTTCGACGAAGAGCTGAAGCCAATTCTCAACGCTGAGATGAAGACCACCGAAAAAGTTTTCACTGTTTTCGAAGAAGCCGAACTCTACCTGCACGACGCCGACTACAGACTCACAGACACCATGCCAAACGTTGTGGATCCTATCGGAAAGGATGCTACCATCAAACCAAAGGATCTCGAGTGAACGGGCAGTCTAGTCATTTTGTGGGTTAGTATTTTACACTAACTCATATTATTTATATATTTATAAACTTTAATAAACTATAATAAAATTATTTTCGCTTCTATTTTGCATTGTAAACATTATAAAAAATCTAATGCATAATACCAAACGAATAACTAAATTAGAAGTTATAACATCATTAAACATTTAAATATTTAATATAATGTAATAATTTTTCATTTTCTCACGGTAATTCAATGATAACAAGAAAATCTAATATTAAACAGCTAGAGCGAGTGATTTATAATATTAACACGTTTTTAGTCATTAAACTAATATAATATTATGTTCTTTACATATAGTCATTTAACTTTTCACTTCATCATTTAATGTAAGCGGAATAATATAATAATGCACAACTGGTATGTAATATCGCTGAAAGTTTTATCACCTCTAGAAAAAATTATAACTAATTGAAATAAGAAATATAAGAAATATTCGGTGGATAAAATCTTTCAGTTAGTGAATCCAATATTACTAAGTAAATATTTAGTTATATTCATTAAAAACGTCAATAATCAGTAGTTTATTAAGAAAATAATAAAAAATAGTTAGATAGAGACTAAAATTAGGTGAACAATGGAATATAGATTGAAGTTGCTAAGTCAAATTTTTAACTTTCAACAAAAATAAATACAATAAATTCTGATTATTTTCATGAAGCTATAAAACTCCAAGAATTCTAATCAGAAGAAAGTGATTTAGAGCTATTGAGTCATAAATTTAATTGGACGTATTTGAATTAATTATTGAATGAGTGAATTTACTGTTTCAACGTTAACACGTTTATATTGCTTTATCGATATTCATTTTACTATTTAATACCAAATATCACGACAAATATTATCGATTATACAAGTTCATATTTTTAGAATTGAAGTTAGGATGATTCTTTACTTTGGGTAGGTTTAAGACAATATTTATTTTATTAGCTATATTTAGATAATCAGATATTACTCACTTATTGTATAATATTGTATAAATGTTACTAATGAACTAATATTTTGAAATGATAATGAAGTGAATTAAATAAAATTCTTATTTATATGTTTAGACTTCAAAATATTTTTTCAAACCTTTACACATTATCGCACATTATATTTGAAAACACTCAAACTGGCGGACAACCACCTGAGTACATGCCCACCACCTCCGAGGACAAGATAAGCTACAAGAAACTCATGAGCGGGAACAAACTGGTCGTTAACGGAGTCGCCAACCACCTGGTGAACGAAACGAGAGACTTCGTGGAACAGAAGAGGTACGCGGTGTTCTACTTCGCCAACAGAATCGACAACCTGAACTATTTATTGAGCGAAATCGTACAACTGCAATAACTGAACAACGACTGCTACTTCGCAGTCGCGCTCTCACAACAGCAATACCAGGACTACTACTACCTCAAGACCAGATACCCGCAGCTGAACGAACTCAACACCATCGTCGACAAGCACGGCGCTGGAAACGTGTTCATCGAAGAAGGACACACACACGTGGTGTTCTACTAGCAAATGGACGAAGAATCCATCATAAACCACTTGATGGAGCTGAACGAACTTCTTAGCCAACAAGATGTCGAAATGGACAGGGCCAAACAACTTGAAGGCTACGCAGACTTCGTGCAAAAAGACAACAACGTGACCTTCCAGGGCGTCGACTTCCTGAGAATCATCGATAACGAAAACATCGATCCAGACGAAGAAAACCAGTGCGAAAAACAAGAATGGATGTTGTGTCAGCACGACGCAGGTGACATGCGTTTGCCAGATGAGGAAGTAGACATGAACTTCATGGTCTGCTTCGTTGGTACCACCGACAAGGAGATGAGAGAAATTAGCCAGAAGCTGACAATCTTGAACGAAATCAACTTGCTGAAGGACTCCTCCAAGAAGGGTGCAGAGATTCTGCACAAGTCAAACGCCATAATCAGGTTCTACCTCATTAACAAAGAGGGACAGATCTATAACACGGCCGATGACGTGAAGATCCTTTCTTAGCTGCTGCAGAACGAGTTCAGAGAGAAGTTCTACACCCAGACCGAAGAAGGAGGCTTCATCGACGTTACTCAACCAACTCACCTCACGTACGAAGGGCGCATCTACAAGTACCTCAACAAGCACCAGCAGTTCAACGCGAAGGCTTCCAACCACCTGACCCTCATCTTCACCAGACTTCCGCCAGTTTCTAAAATAGCCAACTACGACGAGTTCAAGGTGTGGCTTTCCAAGATCACCGAGATGGAAAAGAACTATCCAGGAAACGTGTGCGTGCTTTGCCTGCTCGGCTTGAATGAAGAAGACGTCAAGCAAATCAATGTGGCAACAGGATGTTTCAAGAGAGTCCAGATGGTCCTGGACAACAACACCAAGATCCAGAGAGTGTGGTAAAAAGGCGGCCATATCTCAAGAGGCAAGCTCGTGATGGAGGTTCACACCTTCGACGAAGAGCTGAAGCCAATTCTCAACGCTGAGATGAAGACCACCGAAAAAGTTTTCACTGTTTTCGAAGAAGCCGAACTCTACCTGCACGAAGCCGACTACAGACTCACAGACACCATGCCAAACGTTGTGGATCCTATCAGAAAGGATGCTACCATCAAACCAAAGGATCTCGAGTGAACGGGCAGTCTAGTCATTTTGTGGGTTAGTATTTTACACAGAAGCAATATTTTATACGCTCATTTGAGTGAATAAAACATAATCATAACGTTTTCACTTCAATCTTTAGTTTCTTTAATGTAAAGAGCAACAATGATTTGTAACATTGCAAATCGATATGTATATTCCAACTCCTACTACAATTCTTTCATATAAGACATAAAATTGGTACTCGGAGCTTAGGATTTTTCAGAACAAGAAAGTATAATTATTGAATAAATGTTTTCATTAGTCAAATAAAAGCGTTAGCACCTCAAGATGAAAACAATTTAATCATAATTGACATTGTTACACATTTAAGAAAACAATAAATTAATTCGTAAACACAATTTAAAAACAGCTACAAAACATGAATACGAAATTCCATTCGCGGTTAGCGATTTCATGAATTTGGAGTCTTCAATTGACATATTAAACGTATATGAATGATTCTTAAAATATAATTACATTGAATATAATTGATGCATATTTTTAATATGTATTTTGTTTCACATCATTCTTTACTTTTATCTCAGTGTCACCTCATGTACCCAAGTGCTTTGATTGCTTCGAATTAGTCTGGTATTTCTTGCAGCATTTCGAGTGCGATGATGTCTTCGGCTACTTCCGTTTTGTTGAGTTTGTCCTTGAACGCTTGGAAGTTGAAGAAGTTGAAGTTATCGAATTTCCTCCGCTTGAGCTTGGAGTCGAATTTTTCAAGGGTAGTAAACGGTCCGTCACCGAGCCCGACCACTACAATGCTCAGTGCGTAATTGCTCGCGTCAATAATCGCCTGCCCGTCAAAATCCGGCTCTGTAATGTCTCCGTCCGTCATTACAATGAGTATGTGGTACTCTTTCGTTTGCTAGCACATTCTAATAGCTTCCCTTATTAACGGGGCGAGAGTTGTTGGACCGCTCTGCTGAATAAACGGAGCATTCTGCCTGTAGGCGAACAGGACGTTGTCCATTCCGGTTATGAACGGGTCGGAAGATGTTTGTATAAGAGGGCGCACCTTGGAGTTCTTGGTTAAAGTATCACCGAAAACGTAGCAGGGGATGTTGCCGTCCTCGTCAAATTACTGCACAAGTGGAATCATCAAGCGCGTTATTTTCTCATAAGGGGTCTCAGAAAGCTATTATATGTCGTGCATGTTGCAGTGGTAGGTCTTCTCACCGGTCCACCTGTTTGAAGCTGAAAAATCGTAGCCCAGAATTAACTGAGAAGACTCCAAACCGGACGCACGCAAGGACTAAAGCAGCTGCTGATACGTAGAAAATTTGTTCTTCTTGTTCGACTTCACACAACAACTACCAAACATTTCTGAAGTGGAGTGGAAATAGACAAATACAATAGCTAAAAATTGATTACAGCTCATATCCGCAACATATCGATTTGATATCAATCGTTTTAAGAATAGAAGTAATTTTGTAATGAGTACTTGTAAATGAGTAAAGATTATTGTCATTAATAATGATAGATATCAAACTTTATGATATCTATTTCCCCAAAATCATTGTATTATCAATATAAAATGAATGTAAGGGAACGTAATTTATAACCACAAAATATTTAATGATCTTATCATCAGTACTAAGGCTCAATTTAATCATTCCATCTTCATCTCATAAATCTTTGAACAGCCTAAGTTAGTTCGGCACTTGAACTAACATTATTGACCTCGGGCATGACCTCTTGACAAATTAATCTCAATATTTTACCTCTTCTCTTCAATGATTATCATTCTTTAATTGTTTATTAAGTGGATGAGATGCACCAAAAGAGCGAGTCAATATATTTAATGCATAACTTTCTATTTTTATGTATATATTTCTTTCATTTATACTGATTCAGTTTCGTGTTCCTTGATGATATACTTTCTATTATTAATGGTACACATTAATAGTACACCAGATTAATTTTAGAAAATAATATTGAAATTATTAAAGAACTAAATTAATAGATTGTAAACTGGTATCTTTAATTTGATTTATGACTATTAGTACGTTCAGTTGGTGTTTTCAATTATATATTTCATATTATATATTTCAGTATATATTGAGCTAAATTATTATAATGAATTTGTAATTTTGAAGAACAAACTATTAAATTTAACAACACATTGTATACTCATATATTATATTATTATTAAAGGAATAAGTTGAATTAACAATTAATAATTTTAAGATTATGAGATTTACATTATATATACATTTTCACAACTTGGTTTATCCGTAGGCTAGTTATAACATGTCAATAAATAAATATGCATAAACAAATTCAGAATTTTACAATTATTTATTCATTTAACAAATTTGGTATTCATTTAGAAATACCCGATTAATTTATGAATGCCACTTTAATGCCCAGAAATATAAAAATAATCAACTGTTACTAACCATTCTGTAAAATACGCCCCAAATAAATCAATTAAAAACTACATCCTCTAAACTATGACGTGTTTGACATCCCGGAATCCTCAAACGAATTAAGTAATTAATTGTAACCTATTAAGGTTGATTCCTAAAATTATAAATGCATTCAGTCCAGTACGCATCTCTCAATAGCAGAGAGCTCATCATGCGATGTAATGTGGGACATGTATTCTCGAAAAGATGTAAGATTGAAAACAATTAAAAATAATAAAGGTGTTAATCTCATTTCTGATATTGCCATCTCCACCTTCGAGAACTCTTCAGACAGTTGTTTTGATCCGATGTAGTTGTTTAGTGAGCTGGGTATTTGAATACATAACATTAAAATTGCTATATTATATACCAATAAAATCATTAGACTATAGTATAGTTAAATACTCAACATATCTATCAAATCATATCTCAATCTACGTTTGAGCCATTACTACTGCACGTCATTGAAGTTTAGATGCAATCATATACAGTTCATTTATATAAATCAATGAATACTTAAAGATTTTGGATGTTATGACGTATTTATAATTTGTAGACTTTATAAAAGATAACTTCCATACTTAGCCTTTATATTAATAACTTATATCTAATTAATAATACACTTTGCAGGAAATATATCGAATACTTTTTGTGATATATTATTTTGTTTAAATTTTTAACATATTGCCCGACATTTAGCTCTATCAGCAACTAAATATGAAAAGAACATCAAATTACTATATAAACACAATTTAGTAATCGTTGAATTTAGAATAAGTGATTTATTAAATTCCTTTATATAACGCATTATGGACTTCATTTATTAATTTCCACTTTAGAACGCCAAACCAAATACAGATTCATAATTGTTATTAACCCCTAGGCAAAATAAAGACAAAACCGACTATTAAAAACACAACACAGTTGTTGAACCAGGAAATATCGGATATTGAAGAGTGCTCAGATGAAGCCACATACGCACTACAACCAATGTAACCGTTGATCCAGCAGCGTCAAAAGCAGAAGTGGTCCGAAAGTAATAACCAGTCGTGCGAGGTGTTCTGGGACATGTGTTCGCGAAAAGACGTGAAGATGAAGTCCATCTAGAAAAACAGCGGCGTGAATCAAATAGAAGACATCGTAATCTCCACCTTCGATAATTCGTCTGAAAGCGGATTTGACATGCTGTAGATGTTTTCGGACCTTGGAATCTGAGACTATTTGTTGTTTAAACCAATTACATAAATTTACGTCATTAAATATTATATATTTTTGATAAATTGTTTAATAAAAATATTCACTGATTGTAGAAGTCCATCAAGCAGTCCAGCCCATCTTCGAATTCCTAAGGTACCGAGATACAGGTGATAGAGCTAAGTTCCCTGCCGCTTGGTTCGCTTACTGTTTCTTTTATCGTGTACATTATATTTTACTCGAAGAAGCGCTTTAGATCTGGAACGGCGGCGTTCAGATAGTAGGACATCTGCACCCAGAAGAACTTTCGCGACCCGTTCGGAAGAACGGATATGAGCTGTGGAATTTCGAGCACATCCGGCTCCTTCAAGAGGGTGCTCGCCATTTCCAAGAACATCTCGAGCGAAACGGACGAGTTAGCTAGTTTGCAGTTCATTTTGGAGTGGGTAGGATCAGGTTTGAATGCTGAGATAATATGGTGATATATGATGTTTACTTTATAGTTTATTATATTAAATTTTTTCAATTAATTCATTAACACTAAACAATATGAATACATGAAGTACAGCATATGTTCCATATATTCTTCTGGCCCTTAAAATGACTATGTCTTTCATGTAAAATTTTATGTGTGTATGAATACTTTGGAGTTTGAACATATGGAAAATTAATAAGTAAAATTCTTATTCTGTAATGGTAATCCCATAGTTTTCAAAAATATTGTTAACCTAAATTATATGTTATTACTTATGTTATTGATTCACAAACAAATCACTGTACCTAACATCAGAACACCTTTGCATCATCTTCAAAGAAAGTAACTCTGAATAATGCCTCAGAAAAACTATTAAATTTTCAATATAATTGGAATATAAAACGAAATTGTTTCACTGAGCCTTCCACATACATATAATTATAATTGAAAATATATTAAGCAAAGAGTCACTAAGCTTTCCACATCTATAATAGAGTTTTTTTGTACCAGCCAGAAGTATCACCTTTGATGTCCTTGGCGAGGCTTCCGTATTGCATGTATACTTCATTAATAGGTTGGTTATGTCTGTCTCTGAATAGAACAGAAACGTTGACCAGAGATCTATCGCGGGTGCCGATACCCTTGATGGAATCTCTGATAATGTAACAACACCCGTTAACAGAGGATAGGAGGGAGTCGTGGGCCAAAAGGAAAGCCTTTTCTGAATTTCCAGAAAACTCTTTGACAATAGTTTATCTCAGGGTCTTTTTATATTTACGGGCGTAGATGTCACATATTTGACTAAACTCCTCTTTAGTGGAGGAACATAGTATTCTGATGAAAACGTTTTCGTCAGTGCCAAAACCTTTGGCGGCAGTGTGCAAATCATCAGCATCTTATTCTTGAGTACCTCTAGCATAACGCATTTGACAGATCCAGCCTCTAAGTAGTCTGGCCCAGTCGGCGTTTTTAGCAATGTCATCAGAGATGTCATCTAGCATATCCGTCCGTGCTACTCTGAAGTATTCTTCACTGATGACTGCTATGTCTTCTATAATGTCATCCAACAAAATATTTAATTATTCCATCTTCATCTCATAAATCATGACAATCCACAAATCCAAACTCATTCAAATTTCAAAAATGTCAAGAATTTCTTTCATATTAAATTCATCTTATGAATCCGTCTCAGTTTTTATTACAATATTTTATTCAATTTTGCTATCTCTTGTTACCGTTTTAACTGTTAATTTTACTTACTTAAAAGAATTTGTGTCCCAAAATACGTCTAAAGAAGAGGCGTTAACTGACCAATTAATTTTAGAGCCGCTTATATGTGTTAACTTGGTGGGTAGATGTTCTTTTGACAATTCACGTATTGGACGTATTTTATAGTTAGTTTACAACTTGAATAAGTCTATATTTTTTATTGTTATTAATTATACTTAGTTTTATATGTTTAATTTTTATGACTATAAGTGTTAGCTTTTGGTAAGTTAAGCATGTAAAGTGGAATATTTACTCGATCATCTATATAACAATAAATAAGTACATTTAATCATTATTATTCTATTTAAATAAGCGAAAAATAAACAAATCTGTAAATATTTAGACAGTTATTTTTATATTGAATGTCATTGTTTAAATGTTTGTCATTATTTGATATTTAAGATATTATTTATATTTATATATATGGTATACCTATATGTTAATATATTGGTTATTACAACACAACTGTTAGGTAGTATATACCTATTTATTGCGTTTAGATGTATTGTTGGATTGTTGCTGTTGAGTGAGTCATGTTATTACTGTTAGGTAGGTACTCTAAATCATTAGATAATTATTTAGTCCTGTACATTTCATCACTTACTCACATTTGAACAATATTACAAATCAGCTACCACTCCATAATGCCAATCACTTTAAAAATCCCCTTCATTGGCGACTTCGGCTGCGGAAAGACGTCTCTTGCCTTCAAATTCGCGTCCACTCCCTCCAGATTCTCAACGCAAATAACCGCCTTTAATTCCACCTCCGGTCGCGGTCATTTAGTAAAGCACCTAAAAATAAACGACACAGAAATCCAATTTTAGCTCTGGGACACCGAATCCCAGGAGAGATTTGGAACCGTTCAAAATGATTATTTTTAAAACGCTTCTTTCATAGTTTTAGTTTTTGACGTCACAAAACGTTAAAGCTTCGAAAACGTGAGGCAGTGGGCTATAAAAATAAAATAAACGAATCCACACGCGTAGATTCACCTTATTGGGAACAAAATTGATTTGGAAAGAGACGTTTTAATTTAAAACGGACAAGAACTCGCGAGAGAACTGGAAGCTGTTTATCACGAGTGCTCTGCAATAACTGGAGAGGGAGTGGAAGACATATTCGAAGGAATTGGAATGACCGCTATTCAAAGAGAAGAAGAAAATAAGAAGAAATCGTGTTTGTGACATAATAAACTAAAATTGTTATTTATTATATTATCGTTAATTATAAATAGTCAAGCTGCATTATACGTGAAGGCATTATCGCAAAACGAACTACTGGAGATGGTAGCACTATGCTAGACAGGACAACTCTGAATCGGACGGACTTTGAGTAACCGTCGACTTTTGAAGACTTGGGACTTGAGTGAGTAAAAACATAAATCGATTTAACAACTATGAATTCATTTTGGTTTTAAAGAATGAGGTTTTACATCAAAAAATGAATATAAAAATGTTAAATATCAATATCAGTCTTAGTTTTACTAGTATTCAGTGAATAAGCTTAAATGTGTTTACAATAATTTATAAAGTTTTACTGTCATTTAAGTAATGTTTCAATAAACAATGTTCCTCAATTATTAAAAAGGCTTCATAAATGTTTGTGTTTGATACTAATGATAATACAATGTATGGAATAGAATTATTATCTTTTATCATACTATTAATTGCATCCACAATATTTTAGTTAATTTATTCATATAGTGCTGGAACATGTATTGCCATAATTTTCAATTATATTAAATAATTAGTTTTTTGAAAAGTGAAGCGACATTTAGAAAGCTGATCTCGAATTTTAGTATTAAAATAATTTCGAACTCTAAGCATTTTTACTAATATTTATCTATTTGTTTTGGAACAAATTTTCAGAAACTATTCGTATAATCTATCAAATATTTAATATTATGCAATTTATACACATGGCAATTATGTAAGTTGATATTCTAGCTACTGTTAAATATTGGTTATTTAATACTGAATATCATTCAATTCTTAATATTATTTCTATAATTGTAATAAAAATTAATTCCTTGACATATATGCGTTTTGAGGCAATTAATTATTAACGAAAGTCTAATTCGGTATTTCTATTTAAATATTCGGATAATAGTCGCTAAACTACTACACTAATGTTTAGTTGAGGATTTATTACGCAGAAGGTCTTCTTATTGCTTTTCGACTCAACATCGAATGAATTAGTTCTTTTAATTCTGTTGAGTATCTATTATCATTAATTTGTGTAAACGATCCATTAATCACATTATTCTTTATAACATCTTTTTAACCATCAAACGGAACAGTGAATGTACATAACTCATAAAGTACAACTCCTAATGCGAAGACATCTGTTTTATCAGTATATAATTAATATTTCCAGATTTCTGGGGCCATAAACTAATAAGTGCCTGCTTATTATTTTCTGCTTGAATTAGATGCTTATGACATCCCAAAATCTGCTATTTTACATATTGGCATACCAAAACTATTTTTAAATAATAAAATATTACTATCCTTTATATCTCTGTGAATTATGTTTTTTGAATGCAAATAATTTAGTCCATTTACACATTAAATTAAAATATTTACAATTTCTTCTTCAGAATAATATTATTTTAATTTAGCCCTCTTTATTATTTCTGAATATAAATCGCCTTTGTCAGCATACTCCATAATAATATAAAGCTTATTTGCTTATATAAAAGACTCATAATATGTTAGTATATTTGAATGACAAAATGAAGCAAGAAAACGAACTTCATCTAGTTATTACTCTGAAAACAATCCGTTGCTGCCGTGTATTTCTTTCATTGCGTAAATTTTTTAATCTTTTTGTCGTTAGACCTTGATCACAGTTCCAAATCCACCTATTCCTAATAATTTTATATACTAAAATTTACTTAACATTAACGTGAAAATGAAAGTGGAATAAATATATATTATAAATTAAAAATATAGAAATATAGATAAATTATAATTATGTTAACTCCGAATATTAACTCCATCAATATAATTTGTTTTAATATTATTAATAAAACAATGACTCACTGCAACCTTATGCACCACGTTAAAGCTCATTTTAATCATTATATCTTCATATCATAATGTTATTACATGTTTAAAGTTATAATATATGTTATTATATATAATTTCAACTCAAACAACGCAACTAATTAATCAAATAAAACAACAAATAATCTCATATATATAATCACATATATAATAGCTTTAGTCGTTCGTTAATATAATCTCAATTATATATCCCACTCACTTAACTTTCGTTTATACTAGTTCGGTCTTCTGTACAGGAACTGTAAGTTCACGCGAATGATCATTAGTTTTATATACACCTATGTACGTTAGGCGCACCTCCGCAGCCAAGGCAACCAACGACTCGGGTACAAGCATCCAGGGGCGTAACGCGGCTGCTTCGTGCAAGCCGATCTTTACGGGAATCCACCTGCGTCGTACCATCTGCGTTTCTAAGGAAGCAATGGAGCGGTTGCCGCTTTCCAATCCTGAAGGCTCGTTGATGGCATGCCCTTAGCCATACCGATCCTTGACGGCAGCTCAGCACTTTGAACCGGGGGATTTTACCTTCCGCAACCGATTTGGCCGAGCCGCATCTCAGGAAGTGGGATGCGGCGAGGAACGAGAAGCGCGATCAAATGAACCCATCATCGATCACACTAAACAAAGCTGGTATTTCAGCAATGCCTCTTCAGCTCTAACGTCGAAACGCCAAGCCTAATCGTTCGTTATAATAGCTTTAGTCGTTCGTTAATATAATCTCAATTATAATTAAAATAAAACTAAAATTAACATATAGTCTCACACTTTTAGAATACAATGTATCTACTTTATTTTTGAATAGTGCTGTTGAATACAACTCTAAATATTTCTGCTAGCTAAAATATTTGAGTTGATATACCAAAGTAATAAGATTTTTTATAGAGTGATACATAGCTAATAGTGAAACTGATTTGTAGATAATAATTACACTTGACAACTTTGATTTGTAATTTTTATGTTGTTTTTTGGATATTTATGTATAATGTATAAATGTATGATTATTGAAAATAATCTTACACTCCAATGAAACTCTTGTTTGCTTCAGATTTTCACGGAAATGAATAACACATAGCTGCATGTTGTGATATTTCCTAATAATTCAACCCAGACGCCTTTATTTATTTAGGCGATTTTTCACCAAATAGATTTATGTATGATACGCCAACAAAATGTGACGAATACAATCAACGAGTATTTTTCCCTAAAATTGCTTCAATGAACGCCAAAAAGAAATTTGTTATTTCAGGCAATACTGATTTTCATGAAAGCAAGAATTTATACAAACAATTGTATACAGATCCGACCTAGGTTGAATTTTTAACAGATGGAATTAGAGATTTGAACGAAAATATTTCTGTTTTGTTTTGCTCGTTGACTAAATATTCACCGCATTCATTAAAAGATGGTGAATGCCTGGATTAAAACAAGCCTTTTAAATAAAAAGTAACTTAAAGGGTAATAACAGCTCACGGCGAAAATTCTGAATCCTCAAGTTTAGAAAGTAGTGTGTCTGATTCGCAGCATTCAAGTCTGCCTTGTGGTCGTTAGCGTGCTGGTAGTTTAACAACAATGTAATAGAATATTGTGATTGACGAGTCGCACATCGATCCTGTAATTTTGCAGGAGCATAACGGGATTGAGAAGCGTGTGCGTGTGAAGTACGTGAAGGAGGAGAAGATAGCCACGCATGGCATGATTTCGAAGCCATTTGATCCTTCGATTGAGCAGGGGTCTGAGCTTGCTATGGACGCTCTTTCGTACGATATGCGTTATTTCCAGCAGATTGATGTATTAAATAGTCACACGCAGCCGGAGTGGTTCCAAAAATAGCATGCGGAGAGCCTCGAGTGCTATTTCAACAATTAATTACAGAATAACAAGCGTGTAGCAATTTGGGCCTCGCACGGGCCGGTGTATAACACAGTAGCGGATAGATTACGTTCAGGCGATCACGTGGGCTCGAAGGCCATGCGCAAGGCCATGTGCACTTATAAACCTGATTTAATCGTCTCGGGCCACATTCACGAGACCTGCAGGGATGGAGAGTACAAGCAGTACGAACAAATTGACGAGGAGGAGATTTGCATTTGCGCGGTCGGAAACGAGGGCCTCGTGATGCCGTTTTGCCTCTCGGCCAGTTTCGTTCTGGTTGAAATAAACGATTAAAGTGGAAAAGTAATTCACACGCAGCGGAAAACGGTTCTGGTGAATAAATACGATGAAGCGGAACTGGCTTTAGCGAAGTTCAAAGAAACGGTCGGGAAGATTAAAAAGTGAAATTGGTTTGGGATTAATATTAATTTAATTATAATTTTTGATATATTTATTTGATTTTAATAGAAATTTAACAATTTAAATCAATTAAAGAAATATTTTCACTGAATTCCAAAAAATGTTCAGAATACTTATTTATTACTAGTGCCTCTATAACTAAAGACAGAAAATTATCAGATTCGTTTTGTGGTGCGTTTTTGTGTATCAAGTGTGGATTTGTGGATTGTATTAAATTGAGCCGTAGAACTGATGATAAGGTTACAGTTGAGTGAGTATTTAATATATAAAGAAAAGAAAGACATCACACCGTAAATTACGTCTATACTAGGTCACCCTTTTTCTCTGATCATCACATATCCTTTCCTTTCTAAACCAATGATCACTAAGAAACCAACAACATTCATTTCTAACAAAAAGTCTCGCACGGCGTTATCACACGTCAAACCTCCTCACAGACTCTCCGTTAGCTCTTTCGGGCTAATGGAGTTTTGTGAGCCGATATATAAAAAATACTCTAAATCATTAGATAATTATAATGATATAAAAATTAATCTCAATCACACATCTTCAGGATTAAGTTAATACAATTAAATTTTATATTATTGTTAATTAACAATATAAATAGCTTTGATACACAAATAATAATATGATTTGCAATTTATAGTGAATAATGTAATACACATGTATTGAATAAAATGAACATAAATTTATTAAATATGTTTATTAAATATAAAATAGAGATTCTTGATATTGTTTCCACTTTAGAACGCCAAACCAAATACAGATTCACAATTGTTACTAGCCTCTAGGCAAAATAAAGACAAAACCGACTATTAAAAAAACAATACAGTTGTTGAACCAGGAAATATTCGATATTGAGGAGTGCTCAGATGAAGCCACATACGCACTGCAACCAATGTAGCCGCTGATGCAGCAGCGCCAAAAATGGAAGTGGTCCGATAGCAACAACCAGTCGTGCGAGGTGTTATGGGACATGTGTTCGCGAAAAGACGTGAAGATGAAGTCCATCTAGAAAAACAGCGGCGTGAATCAAATAGAAGACATAGTTATCTCCACCTTCGATAATTCGTCTGAAAGCGGATTTGACATGTTGTAGATGTTTTCGGACCTTGGAATCTGAGACTATTTGTTGTTTAAACCAATTACATAAATTTACGTCATTAAATATTATATATTTTTGATAAATTGTTTAATAAAAATATTCACTGATTGTAGAAGTCCATCAAGCAGTCCAGCCCATCTTCGAATTCCTAGACTATCGAGATACAGCTTATGGAGCTAAGCTCTCTGCCGCTTGGTTCGCTTACTGTTTCTTTTCTCCTGTACATTATATTTTCCTCGAAGAAACGCTTTAGATCTGGAACGGCGGCGTTCAGATAGTAGGACATCTGCACCCAGAAGAACTTTCGCGACCCGTTCGGAAGGACGGATATGAGCTGCGGAATCTCGAGCACATCTGGCTCCTTCAAGAGGGTGCTCGCCATTTCCAAGAACATCTGGAGCGAAACGGACGAGTTAGCTAGTTTGCAGTTCATTTTGGAGTGGGGAGGATTGTCAGGTTTTATATAAGCCTACAAAAGTTCCTACACACTGTTTACTTGCTTGTGATAAATAATTCCAAATTTAACATTAAACTCTATAAATACCACACGTACGCGAAATTTATACATGAAATGTTTACAGACGGATACGCCATTCGTCTGTCTAGTAACATGATCAATTCACATCCAATTATATATCTTTCATGTCAAATTTCATGTACATATTAATACATTAAAGTTTTTATTTTCTTAGGTTTGAATGCAGGGTGTTATATTATAGTTAATATTATGTTAATTCCATTTGCATACATGAAGTGAGAGTTAAATTTCATGTTCGAATGAATACTTTGGAATTAAGTTTAGCCGTTTAAAATCAGAGGTCAAACAACTTAATACTAAGCTGATACTTTTATAATCTGAAGTAAAAAACCGTGTGATATTCTATATTATTTCAATTTAATGAATCTGAATTATCACTATCTGAATATAAAATGACTAACGTAACAGTAACCGTACCAATGGTATGGCTACATTTAATCGTTCTGTTTTCATCTCATAAATCATAACTATGCAATTAAATAACATGAAAATAACATCAATCAAATATCTCCAACGCATTTTTTAATATTATCGAGTATTTTGGGTGTGGTTCGGGTGTTCTTGAATGTGGTTCGGGCTTGTCTTCGCCCTTCTTCTTTGAGTATATCATCAACGGCTTTTCCACCGATTGTTGGAGCGAGAACCGGGTAATTCGGTTTGTACACACCTGGGGTAGCTTTTGTTGATCTCATGTGGTGTAGTTTGGATGGCTGTAACCGTATCAATTAATCAACAGTGTTATACATATTATTATAATTGAAAATATATCAAGCAAAGAGTCACTAAGCTTTCCACATCTATAATAGAGTTTTCTTGTACCAGCCAGAGGTATCACCTTTGATATCCTTGGCGAGACTTCCGTATTGCATGTATACTTCATTAATAAGTTGGTTATGTCTGTCTCTAAATAAAACAGAAATATTGACCAGAGATCTATCGCGGGTACCAATACCTTTGATGGAATCTCTAATTATGTAGCAGCATCCATTAACAGAGGATAGGAGGGAGTCGTGGGCCAAAAGGAAAGCCTTTTCTGAATTTCCAGAAAACTCTTTGACAATAGTTTATCTCAGGGTCTTTTTATACTTACGGGCGTAGATGTCACATATTTGACTAAACTCTTCTTTAGTGGAGGAACATAATATTCTGATGAAAACGTTTTCGTCAGTACCAAAACCTTTGGCAGCAGTGTGCAAATCCTCAGCATCTTATTCTTGAGTACCTCTAGCATAACGCATTTGACAGATCCAGCCTCTAAGTAGTCTGGCCCAGTCGGCGTTTTTAGCAATGTCATCAGAGATGTCATCTAGCATATCCGTCCGTGCTACTCTAAAATATTCCTCGCTAATAACAGCAATATCTTCTGTATTCGCCATGAGAATTAGTTCAATCAGGACGCGCTCGTCTGTTCCCTGGCCTTTGATCGATTCTCTGATCTTGCGGGCCCAGTACTAGTAGCGACCCTCGAAGGAACCACAAACAAGCTTTTAAAAGTTTCCTGATGTATCTTTTCTGAGTAATCTGGTGAGTGACTAGCCGTAGGAAGCGTAAAACGTGCGGCTTACTTAAGAAAGATCTTCTAGCGTGCACTAGGTTATGACGTTGATAATACGTTGCTCGTCGGTACCTATTCCCTTGCAGGCAAGGTAGATTTCGGAAGCAAATGTATAATAGTCAGCTGAAGTATACTTCATCATGTATTTATGGAGTGGAATATATAATCTCGATGTATTCATGTATTTATGAAATATAATATACTCGACGAAAACACTGTGAGATTATGTGGTTATTGTTTAATTTCCTTCAGGATTTAAACTTTCAAAATAGATGAAGTGAGTTTACTTGATTTATATAACGCTTACAAGTGTAAATAATAAGCTAAACAAAATTGTTAAACTCCAAATTATATACTATAAAATTTACACCACACTTACATTTAATTGGTTCATGTTATGTAACAAGATTAAAGAGATTATTGTTAAGGTATTGTTGTCACAATTGTTATGTGATCATGTTCTGAGTCATGTTGCATTGATTACCGCTTTCTCAACTATAATAAATACAAATGGGTTTAATAAATTAATTTTCTTTTGATTTGATAATATTAACTTTATTTTAATAAGTTAAGGCATTATTTTATTATGCAGAACTTACTTTATGTGTTTCAAATTCCACCACTTTATTAAACGATAACTGATTATAATGTCTAGAAAAATGTAGATAAAAAACTGTTACTAACCATTCTGTAAAATACGCCCCAAATAAATCAATCAAAAACTACATCCTCTAAACTATGACATGTTTGACATTCCAGAATCCTCTAACGAATAAAGTAATTAATTGTAATCTATAAATATATAGTCATAAAATTATAAATGCGTTCGTTCTAGTACGCATCTCTCAATAGCAGAGAGCTCATCGTGCGATGTAATGTGGGACATGTATTCTCGAAAAGATGTAAGATTGAGAACAATTAAAAATAACAAAGGAGTACGCCTCATTTCTGACATTGCTATCTCCACTTTTGAAAACTCCTCAGATAGTTGTTTTGATCCAATGTAGTTGTTCAGTGAGTTAGGTATTTGAATACATAACATTGAAGTTGCGCATATTGTATATCATTGAAACCATTAGCCTATAGTTAAGTTAAATACTCAACATATCTATCAAAACATGGCGGAGGACACTAATGAGTGATAGGTTATCAACTTTTGGCATAAAAATAAAATATTACATTACTTCTAAATCTCTCAAAATTTGAAAATCAAAAAGTTGCCTGCATGCATTATATTGAATTATAACAAGGATTTTGCGGAATTTATAGAAATTGATTCACATAGAAATTGTAATATTTTAGAAATTTCCACACCATTTTGAGCACTTTTAATTTTAATCCACTCCATTAATAAAAATATGAGATTTGTGTCTGCAGAGTTCGTATTTGAATAGGTATGAAAAGTCCAAGCTTAAAAATAAAGTTTCCATTAAAATAAAATTGTTTCATTTGTACTGAAATTACTAAAATTTAAAGTTAAAACTTACTAATAAATGGGTAGCTAAATCTTAAAAATCTCTATCCTGAATATCAGTATTTTATGAAAAATCGTGAGAAGTGAGAGCTAACAGCTATTCATCTATGTTTCGATTCTAAGCTATTTATTCAAATTTGGTTTCAGCTGTTGTATGATGTTCAGTTGTTATGATACAAAAGTATCTTGGTGTCCAAACGTTGTCGAACAACTCAGTTTTAGTTTAAAGAACGAATCTCGTTATATGAGATAACTCATCCAACATCTTGTAAAATTCATAAATCCAAATAAACAAGGTTATCACTAAAATTTTAAGAAGGTTCAAACTGAATAATTTAGCTTATTACCTACAAAAGAAGATAAATTAAGTTACACAATCTCACCACGCCTAATCATATTTGAGGATCCGACCTCTTTATCTTATTATCAGTCATTGCTTCAGCTAATATTACTGAAGCACGTGAAAACTTATTAATACATAATATATCAGAAAAATGAATATCACTGGTTTGTTTGACGATTTCAAATTTTGCACAATATAATTTCAAATGGGTTTCAAAGGCAGGATTTCCAAAAATCCAGTAGTTGTAGATTCTAATGAAATAAATAATATGTTATATTTCACAGAATATCCTATAAAATCACATGGATAAACTCATTCTGCATAGAAATATTTATAGCTGTAATTTGGTATTTCTTGCTATTTGTACAAACTGCAATATCATATTGGAGATTGGTTACCACGTAATAACAATTCAAGACTAATAATGAAGAAAATCTTACCAATTCTTTAAAGTCCACTCCGAACTCAAGATTTTCTATTAAGCCAAAGTAAACTAGTTGCCAATATTCGCCTTAAATCATTAAATTGCTTCGTATTATGGTTGTATATAGTAGCCCCATTTTGAGGCCTACTCAACTTAGTTTATGTTTCGTACTATAATTTTTCTAAAATCAGGTTAATCTTCTCAGGCAGACCACATTGGTAACTAAAACTGAAGCTCTTGAAACTAAAACTAACGAATTAAATAATTATTATTAAACCACCCAAAGATAGCTAAAATCATAAAGTTCCTGAAAATCCCAAGCTTAACTAACTTTAATGCTAAAAAATGTATTAAAAAGTTTTAGTCACACAAATAATTATTTGTTACTTGACTCTTAAAATTGATAATAAAAATAAAATACTGATATTCAGGGTACGAAATATTCGTCTCGAATTTCAAACTATTTAAATACTTTTGAGAACTTCATAGAACAACTGCACAGTGCAGAGTTAGAAGGAACGGATCTTATTCTCGAGTAGTCCCGTTCTAAATGTTATTGGTGTTGAAGCAAATGAAATTCTGAGTTTGATCATTGTGAAGACCAATTAGTCTCCAAGCACTCGTAACTTTTGTTACCAATGATGGAGGAAGAGTACAAGGATAATCAGTGAGCTTTATATTATAAAGACTCCAACTAATATTATTTATGAAAACAAACTTTATTACTCACACACCAATTTTTTGTCCGGGGCCATATCAAAACATATCTAAATTAATAATTTCATTTGCTATTCATTAGTAATACATGTTATCGAAGTTTAGATGCAGATATACATTTATGGTTCATTTTTATAAATCAATGAAAGCTTAAAGCTTAAATGCGTTATAAGTGATGTATTTATTTATCATTTGTATACCTTATTAATACAACATCAATAATTGGTCATTATAATTGTAATTTATTATTATATTTCTAAATAAATATTCACTTTTAGGTTAATCCAGAATACTATTTGTGAACTTGGTACTTTGAAACAGCTACATGATTTGATTAGTTGAGATTTCGGAAGAAATAATGAGATTATGATATTTTCGTTCTATATAGGTATTCATGATCATAATATATGCTATATTGTAATCATAAATGAAATTATTGCGCCCGAACCCGTCCAGATCCTTCCTCCACCCCATATGAAAAGAGTGTTCCAGTTTAACTCACAAACTAGATAGAGACATGCGAATTTGTATAATCGTTAGTCTAATTGATTAAAAACTATTGATTGCGATACCACTAGTTTGAAATAATTGATAGTTGAATAACTATATGAATAACCGCAATAAAACCCAAATAAATAGGGGATCTGTGTGTAGTTAAATATCTATATTAGTATTATCCATAGAGTTTTCTATTCAATATAGATACTGATTTAAAGATATAATATTGTCATATTTTCATAATAGCAAAGTGGTGTGAAAGAGAATGCACTGTATAAATAATTACTAATAATTATATACAAAATCAACAACTTATATAATTGGTCAAATTTTGTATTCTGTCTATTATTTGACCAATATTAATAATTGATTTCACAATATAGTAATATTATAGAATTATATTGAAATATGATATTTAAATGTTCACTCCAACATGAAATATATTTTCGTATTTGTAAAATTACTGATATAGAATACGTTTAATTTCGTGACAATATAAACATAAAATAATAAATATACATTAAATATAAGTTAGATTAGAGGGATTACTTAAAGTTATAAAGTTAAACAAAATTTGTGAGACTAATATATATTATATATTTAACTAGCGGTATATTTATAATTTATACTTATGTATATATTTATATCACTATTATGCAAAATCGCTTACACAACTAGAGTCATTTAGCAATGTTTACAAATCAAATATAGAAGTGAAATAATCAAAATAATGTCTTATGTCTATATATGAATGCAAATGTTTATAGATATTTTAATATCCATGTGTAAATTATTATTTTACAATTTATTAACACTGTATTAACATTTATTTGAAGTTAATGAGAAAGTTTTGAGTCAAATGTACACTCAAAAATGAAAGTCAATAACCGCAAATTTAATATTTCCTTTTAAGGTAAGGCTAATATGACGAAAATAAACAAGTTCCCAAAATTTAAATAGGCCTGTCAATAGTGTCGAAAAATGGCTACATGGCCTTCAAATCAAAGTACGAAGTATTTGTGATATATTATTTTGTTTATATTATAGAATACTTCTATATTTAACTCCTTTAGTAATATTATGTGAAAAGAACATCAAATAACTTTATAAACATGATTTAGTGACGGTTAAATTTAGAATGAGATATTTATTAAATTTCTTTATACAATGTATTATGACATTCATTTATTAATTTCCACTTTAGAACGCCAAACTAAATACAGATTCACAATTGTTACTAGCCTCTAGGCAAAATAAAGACAAAACCGACTATTAAAAACACAATACAGTTGTTGAACCAGGAAATATTCGATATTGAGGAGTGCTCAGATGAAGCCACATACGCACTGCAACCAATGTAGCCGCTGATGCAGCAGCGCCAAAAATGGAAGTGGTCCGATAGCAACAACCAGTCGTGCGAGGTGTTATGGGACATGTGTTCGCGAAAAGACGTGAAGATGAAGTCCATCTAGAAAAACAGCGGCGTGAATCAAATAGAAGACATAGTTATCTCCACCTTCGATAATTCGTCTGAAAGCGGATTTGACATGTTGTAGATGTTTTCGGACCTTGGAATCTGAGACTATTTGTTGTTTAAACCAATTACATAAATTTACGTCATTAAATATTATATATTTTTGATAAATTGTTTAATAAAAATATTCACTGATTGTAGAAGTCCATCAAGCAGTCCAGCCCATCTTCGAATTCCTAGACTATCGAGATACAGCTTATGGAGCTAAGCTCTCTGCCGCTTGGTTCGCTTACTGTTTCTTTTCTCCTGTACATTATATTTTCCTCGAAGAAACGCTTTAGATCTGGAACGGCGGCGTTCAGATAGTAGGACATCTGCACCCAGAAGAACTTTCGCGACCCGTTCGGAAGGACGGATATGAGCTGCGGAATCTCGAGCACATCTGGCTCCTTCAAGAGGGTGCTCGCCATTTCCAAGAACATCTGGAGCGAAACGGACGAGTTAGCTAGTTTGCAGTTCATTTTGGAGTGGGGAGGATTGTCAGGTTTTATATAAGCCTACAAAAGTTCCTACACACTGTTTACTTGCTTGTGATAAATAATTCCAAATTTAACATTAAACTCTATAAATACCACACGTACGCGAAATTTATACATGAAATGTTTACAGACGGATACGCCATTCGTCTGTCTAGTAACATGATCAATTCACATCCAATTATATATCTTTCATGTCAAATTTCATGTACATATTAATACATTAAAGTTTTTATTTTCTTAGGTTTGAATGCAGGGTGTTATATTATAGTTAATATTATGTTAATTCCATTTGCATACATGAAGTGAGAGTTAAATTTCATGTTCGAATGAATACTTTGGAATTAAGTTTAGCCGTTTAAAATCAGAGGTCAAACAACTTAATACTAAGCTGATACTTTTATAATCTGAAGTAAAAAACCGTGTGATATTCTATATTATTTCAATTTAATGAATCTGAATTATCACTATCTGAATATAAAATGACTAACGTAACAGTAACCGTACCAATGGTATGGCTACATTTAATCGTTCTGTTTTCATCTCATAAATCATAACTATGCAATTAAATAACATGAAAATAACATCAATCAAATATCTCCAACGCATTTTTTAATATTATCGAGTATTTTGGGTGTGGTTCGGGTGTTCTTGAATGTGGTTCGGGCTTGTCTTCGCCCTTCTTCTTTGAGTATATCATCAACGGCTTTTCCACCGATTGTTGGAGCGAGAACCGGGTAATTCGGTTTGTACACACCTGGGGTAGCTTTTGTTGATCTCATGTGGTGTAGTTTGGATGGCTATAACCGTATCAATTAATTAACAGTGTTATACATATTATTATAATTGAAAATATATCAAGCAAAGAGTCACTAAGCTTTCCAAATCTATAATAGAGTTTTCTTGTACCAGCCAGAGGTATCACCTTTGATATCCTTGGCGAGACTTCCGTATTGCATGTATACTTCATTAATAAGTTGGTTATGTCTGTCTCTAAATAAAACAGAAATATTGACCAGAGATCTATCGCGGGTACCAATACCTTTGATGGAATCTCTAATTATGTAGCAGCATCCATTAACAGAGGATAGGAGGGAGTCGTGGGCCAAAAGGAAAGCCTTTTCTGAATTTCCAGAAAACTCTTTGACAATAGTTTATCTCAGGGTCTTTTTATACTTACGGGCGTAGATGTCACATATTTGACTAAACTCTTCTTTAGTGGAGGAACATAATATTCTGATGAAAACGTTTTCGTCAGTACCAAAACCTTTGGCAGCAGTGTGCAAATCCTCAGCATCTTATTCTTGAGTACCTCTAGCATAACGCATTTGACAGATCCAGCCTCTAAGTAGTCTGGCCCAGTCGGCGTTTTTAGCAATGTCATCAGAGATGTCATCTAGCATATCCGTCCGTGCTACTCTAAAATATTCCTCGCTAATAACAGCAATATCTTCTGTATTCGCCATGAGAATTAGTTCAATCAGGACGCGCTCGTCTGTTCCCTGGCCTTTGATCGATTCTCTGATCTTGCGGGCCCAGTACTAGTAGCGACCCTCGAAGGAACCACAAACAAGCTTTTAAAAGTTTCCTGATGTATCTTTTCTGAGTAATCTGGTGAGTGACTAGCCGTAGGAAGCGTAAAACGTGCGGCTTACTTAAGAAAGATCTTCTAGCGTGCACTAGGTTATGACGTTGATAATACGTTGCTCGTCGGTACCTATTCCCTTGCAGGCAAGGTAGATTTCGGAAGCAAATGTATAATAGTCAGCTGAAGTATACTTCATCATGTATTTATGGAGTGGAATATATAATCTCGATGTATTCATGTATTTATGAAATATAATATACTCGACGAAAACACTGTGAGATTATGTGGTTATTGTTTAATTTCCTTCAGGATTTAAACTTTCAAAATAGATGAAGTGAGTTTACTTGATTTATATAACGCTTACAAGTGTAAATAATAAGCTAAACAAAATTGTTAAACTCCAAATTATATACTATAAAATTTACACCACACTTACATTTAATTGGTTCATGTTATGTAACAAGATTAAAGAGATTATTGTTAAGGTATTGTTGTCACAATTGTTATGTGATCATGTTCTGAGTCATGTTGCATTGATTACCGCTTTCTCAACTATAATAAATACAAATGGGTTTAATAAATTAATTTTCTTTTGATTTGATAATATTAACTTTATTTTAATAAGTTAAGGCATTATTTTATTATGCAGAACTTACTTTATGTGTTTCAAATTCCACCACTTTATTAAACGATAACTGATTATAATGTCTAGAAAAATGTAGATAAAAAACTGTTACTAACCATTCTGTAAAATACGCCCCAAATAAATCAATCAAAAACTACATCCTCTAAACTATGACATGTTTGACATTCCAGAATCCTCTAACGAATAAAGTAATTAATTGTAATCTATAAATATATAGTCATAAAATTATAAATGCGTTCGTTCTAGTACGCATCTCTCAATAGCAGAGAGCTCATCGTGCGATGTAATGTGGGACATGTATTCTCGAAAAGATGTAAGATTGAGAACAATTAAAAATAACAAAGGAGTACGCCTCATTTCTGACATTGCTATCTCCACTTTTGAAAACTCCTCAGATAGTTGTTTTGATCCAATGTAGTTGTTCAGTGAGTTAGGTATTTGAATACATAACATTGAAGTTGCGCATATTGTATATCATTGAAACCATTAGCCTATAGTTAAGTTAAATACTCAACATATCTATCAAAACATATCTAAATTAATAATTTCATTTGCTATTCATTAGTAATACATGTTATCGAAGTTTAGATGCAGATATACATTTATGGTTCATTTTTATAAATCAATGAAAGCTTAAAGCTTAAATGCGTTATAAGTGATGTATTTATTTATCATTTGTATACCTTATTAATACAACATCAATAATTGGTCATTATAATTGTAATTTATTATTATATTTCTAAATAAATATTCACTTTTAGGTTAATCCAGAATACTATTTGTGATATATTATTTTGTTTATATTATAGAATACTTCTATATTTAACTCCTTTAGTAATATTATGTGAAAAGAACATCAAATAACTTTATAAACATGATTTAGTGACGGTTAAATTTAGAATGAGATATTTATTAAATTTCTTTATACAATGTATTATGACATTCATTTATTAATTTCCACTTTAGAACGCCAAACTAAATACAGATTCACAATTGTTACTAGCCTCTAGGCAAAATAAAGACAAAACCGACTATTAAAAACACAATACAGTTGTTGAACCAGGAAATATTCGATATTGAGGAGTGCTCAGATGAAGCCACATACGCACTGCAACCAATGTAGCCGCTGATGCAGCAGCGCCAAAAATGGAAGTGGTCCGATAGCAACAACCAGTCGTGCGAGGTGTTATGGGACATGTGTTCGCGAAAAGACGTGAAGATGAAATCCATCAAGAAAAATAGCGGCTTGAATCAAATAGAAGACATAGTTATCTCCACCTTCGATAATTCGTCTGAAAGCGGATTTGACATGTTGTAGATGTTTTCGGACCTTGGAATCTGAGACTATTTGTTGTTTAAACCAATTACATAAATTTACGTCATTAAATATTATATATTTTTGATAAATTGTTTAATAAAAATATTCACTGATTGTAGAAGTCCATCAAGCAGTCCAGCCCATCTTCGAATTCCTAGACTATCGAGATACAGCTTATGGAGCTAAGCTCTCTGCCGCTTGGTTCGCTTACTGTTTCTTTTCTCCTGTACATTATATTTTCCTCGAAGAAACGCTTTAGATCTGGAACGGCGGCGTTCAGATAGTAGGACATCTGCACCCAGAAGAACTTTCGCGACCCGTTCGGAAGGACGGATATGAGCTGCGGAATCTCGAGCACATCTGGCTCCTTCAAGAGGGTGCTCGCCATTTCCAAGAACATCTGGAGCGAAACGGACGAATTAGCTAGTTTGCAGTTCATTTTGGAGTGGGGAGGATTGTCAGGTTTTATATAAGCCTACAAAAGTTCCTACACACTGTTTACTTGCTTGTGATAAATAATTCCAAATTTAACATTAAACTCTATAAATACCACACGTACGCGAAATTTATACATGAAATGTTTACAGACGGATACGCCATTCGTCTGTCTAGTAACATGATCAATTCACATCCAATTATATATCTTTCATGTCAAATTTCATGTACATATTAATACATTAAAGTTTTTATTTTCTTAGGTTTGAATGCAGGGTGTTATATTATAGTTAATATTATGTTAATTCCATTTGCATACATGAAGTGAGAGTTAAATTTCATGTTCGAATGAATACTTTGGAATTAAGTTTAGCCGTTTAAAATCAGAGGTCAAACAACTTAATACTAAGCTGATACTTTTATAATCTGAAGTAAAAAACCGTGTGATATTCTATATTATTTCAATTTAATGAATCTGAATTATCACTATCTGAATATAAAATGACTAACGTAACAGTAACCGTACCAATGGTATGGCTACATTTAATCGTTCTGTTTTCATCTCATAAATCATAACTATGCAATTAAATAACATGAAAATAACATCAATCAAATATCTCCAACGCATTTTTTAATATTATCGAGTATTTTGGGTGTGGTTCGGGTGTTCTTGAATGTGGTTCGGGCTTGTCTTCGCCCTTCTTCTTTGAGTATATCATCAACGGCTTTTCCACCGATTGTTGGAGCGAGAACCGGGTAATTCGGTTTGTACACACCTGGGGTAGCTTTTGTTGATCTCATGTGGTGTAGTTTGGACAGTTATTTAACAACTTGTGCTTAGTCTTCTAGTTTAGCCTGTACAATCATGTTCTCACAATGGTCGTTATACTGTCTGCAATATTCAACTTATTCTGCTGAAGCAACAGCAATTTATGTAAGTTGCTTTCTACGTTCTTATATATTGAGAACGTGCGTTCTTGTAACATGCCCTCTCCACACTGACTGGATCCGAGCAGCCATCTGTGAGTAGAACTTTTGACGACCCTGGAACTGAATGGCATCGTATATTTTCTGTGTTTTTAATACCTATATTTTACGTTTGTACGAAGCCTGAATTATGTTCGCAGACGTTCTTATTATATTTAAATTTTATCGCTCCCTGTTTGCACGCAAGGCAGCTTGAATTATACTTGCGGCTTTAGCTTCCTGTTTGAATTGTAGTTTTGTTTACTCTGTGTATATTTGGTTCTATTTGATTAAGAATTAAGTGAAGTTAGTGTTAAATTCCATCAAGCGGTTGTTTGAAGTGGGTAATATTATTGTATTCTTTAATAAATAAAATATGAGTAAAGTGAAAATCAACTCAAAAAATGTCAACAAGAATTTCACCGAAAACTGTATTGATAACCAGAGAGCAGCTTCGGTCTCGTTCGGTTGACAATCGTAAGTTTTAAAGATTAGTTCCGAAGGGTTTGCCAGCAGTATATCATTAAAAGTAGGAGCCAAAAGTAGATATTGTAAAGAGCATGTCTTTGCCTCGCAATTCAATTCTGAACTAGGTTTTTCATCCGTAGAAAACGTTGTTTAAGGGTTTCACTGCTGGCTACTCCAAAATCCTGAGGAGAGCGGACAACGTGAACATTGAGAATTTGATAAATCTCGGTGCTCAGGTTATCATTGACCAGCACGGCTTCACACACGTAAAGTAGCACACTGAAAAGCAACTTTTAGTAACTGGAAGAACCGCTGACGAACTATCAGTCACAGCTCCGTTATAATCCGTTCACGAAAATCCTGAGGCTGAAGATGAAACTATTAAACCTTAAGATCTTCAATTCAGGAACAGGTTCCACAAAATAAGGGCAAACTGGCCGTAATTTTTGTAAAAAGTGTCAACGGGCAAGGACATAGTCAAATACCTCTCATTCATGGTCAAATTCACTCAATTCCTCTCCTACAGTTAAAAAGTGCTCGACAACAACACGTACAACGAGTTACTTTCCGCACTCCTCCCCGTAAACAATTTGCGCTTATTAATCCTTACTTTGGTATAACTCGTCTCTGCTCCAAAACTGGTGCGGACGGTAATGTTCCTCATAAACGAACTATTACGCCTTGACTTCCGCACCAATAACATAAACTACGTGAAACCGATTCTGAGGTGCATTGGAACGGAATATTTGCAAAAATTACTCCTTATCACAAAAGGAACGGACACAGGACTCATTTACTCAAAATTACAATGGGCGCTGGTTGCAATGGACGTGGTCGGAATCGGAGAAGCATCACTTTACGAAGCTACTATCAGCTACGCTAACACATAAATGAAAATAAATGATGCAAATGCAAGCCCGGTTAATAATCAGAGCACACAAATGAATTTGACTAATACGTAAATGAATGGAACTTAGCAGAGCATGGAAATAGTGCAGAGCGCAGAACAACTATAAACTTAATAAAGCTCTTAATAACTAAGTGCTGAATAGATTTAATTGTAATAAAATATCCAAAGCACTGAACAAATACATAATCTTGCTGATTAAAAACTGCAAACAACTCAAATTGATTAAGAACTATCAGATAAAGAGACATTCGCTACTGAGCCAAGGTTATAATTGAAATCATAATAAGAGATGAAT
Source organism: Hexamita inflata (assembly GCA_963988835.1). Classification (NCBI taxonomy): domain Eukaryota; phylum Fornicata; order Diplomonadida; family Hexamitidae; genus Hexamita; species Hexamita inflata. Next base: position 299,545 of record CAXDID010001226.1, read on the forward strand.
CAACGCATAAACCAAATCAGGTCCAAATCCGCAGTACTGCACAAACCAGTTCTTCCCCCAACAACTCCAATTGACAATCCACGTAATAACTCAGAACTCTAAAATGAAGCTATCCACTTTAAATTCGTTCAGGACGTGAATCTAGACTTAAATCTAACAGTTCAACCACATAGTTTAGGATTAATTTCATCAATTACACTCTAACCAACCAGTTTTGATATTCTCCAAAGGTACACCGTTCAAATAAATTCTGACTGTTAAAATTTATTTGCTCTCGTATTTTGGGAGCCAAAATAAGATGTTAATGCGTTTGAAAATAGTAATCCGCAATTTTTAACGCAGCAGAGGAAAATAAATGAATTGAGAGAAAAGTACGAACTTAAAACCAAATAGAAAAGATAAACCGAATCGTTTTAGCAAAAAATATAAATGCATTTACGAAAAGCACTGGATTCTGTAGACTTCGAAGACTTCTTACAAAGACAAAATACGAATCAGAAAGTATTCTAGGAGCTTGGTGAAGTGGAAATCGAATAAAACTCGCAAATACAGCTGTGTACATTCAAAATAACAGATAATTTACAGTTCTCATTTGACACCTACTAAAACTCACGTTCTCTTGTTATTTGCTTTATAGCCAGGAGAAATATAAATAAAGGTGTAATTAAATCGTTGTCTCTTTTATAATTCGCACCACATCATCCACTTCCAAATAATATATTGAAAGCACCTAACTGCGTGTTCAGAAAATACGCGACAGAACGTTTATTACTCAAGAAATACTAAGTCGTGCCAAAACCAACCAAAATGTACTTTAATATAAATCTAAAGTAAATACAAAAACCATAACTTATTAAAATATTAGATTAAAACAAATAACACATATTACCTGACAGAATAATTTTAGCTCCAATTAATGATTTAACAACAGATTTAGACTTGTTCTTCGGCAAATATAAGACCACAGTTAAAATGATTGAAACTTTAGAAACATTAGGAGTTAAAATATAAGAAGTCAAGCTGCCAAATGTTCATAATGCAACTGATGATATATTTTAAGGTGTTTTAGAAGAACTCATGGCTGGTAAAACGTCTTTTGGTACTCTTGGTAATTTGGCTCAATAAATATTTACTGAAGTCTTATAAGAGGTAAAAGGAAATGAAAATAATGAAGATAATATAATGGAAATACCAGAATTCTAAAGCTTGTTAAGTAGTTAGTAATAAAGTGTTGTAATTGAAACAAAGCCAAGTGCTGCAAATATAGCTAAACCAGTTATTGAACAACAAGAACAAAATTAAAGCTAAGAATTTGAAGAAGTAAGAATGGAATGAATCAATAAATAAATAAATTTCATTACAATAACATTTTTTCGACAATCTACATTTTTTCATCCAATTATTCCAAATTAAAATATTTCATCATGTCCAAAAGTGGTTTAATTTCTAGGTTATCAAGCTTATCGAGTCCCATCTAAATGTCATGATTGGTTGGTTAATTCAATGGAATTCCTTGCATTACTTTCATACGATTGTTGAGTAAGTTTATGTGATTTCTAGCTAACCTTATCATCTCATTACTATATTTTTGAACAGATTGCAAATCACCAATTTATAATTATTACATTATGTTTAAAATTTCTTATAATTCTTTGTTAAATACTTACCATTTTGATTATATAGTTCGCTAACTAATCTATGGGAAATATTACTCATGAATTAATTACCAATTTTTACCATAATTCAGAACACAAAGCAATAATATTTAAATTTCATGTTCTGACCAAATATGATATGTTGATGGTTTTGATTATTATCTATTAGAGTATTGCGACTTTAATTACTACAAACTATATTCAGGAAAATGTTTTACTACTTCTGACCATTTTATTATGTTATTTTATTTATTTTGCGATATTATAAATTAGAGTTTAGCATTTTCATCATCAGTCCATCTATGGTATTTGTTTTATCTATTCATTTGATGTGAAATTCCAAATAACTATATTAAAGATCAATATAATAAATAACAAATGTTTTGCGATCGATAAATTTCTATTTTTATAATATTTAAAAATTCAATTAAGATTACATGTTTTAATCAAGTATCTATGAATGATTTCGTTATTTAAAAGACATACAAATAATATAAAAGAAAATTAAAAGCAATCAATAAATTTAATTTGTATTTATATTGTATTTACATTGTACCATTATTTTATATATGGTATGTGCACTAAACCAAATTTTCATTACATTTAAAAAGTTGACCAATATAATACATTGTACAATGTAATATATATATCGGTATGTAATATAATATGGAATAGTACGGAATTATTGAATTAAAGCCAAGTATTAGATCATCTACACATAAGAAGTAATAATAGATAATAAAATTTTATTTTATCTAACTTTCTCACAATACACCTAGTTTTTTCATGGCTTTGAATTGCGCGCCGATTTCTACGAATACGTCGGCAGCGAATTGCAGTTCTGGGTTTTCCATTCTTTGAGCTTTTTTCATGAATTTGGCGAAGTCTGTGAAGTGGAAGTTGTCGAATCTTCTTCCTTGTTTTAGGTTATCGAATCTTTCCATTTTGTCGAATGGTCCGTCACCTACTCCGATTACGCAGATTGAGATTGGGTAGTTAGATGCTTCGCACACGGCCTGGCAGTCCCGCGCTTCATCTGATACATCCCCATCAGTTAGAATCAGCAAAATGACCTACTGCTTAATATTTTAGCTCTGGTATGCCTTGCAGATCTCTACCCCTTTGTTAATCGCCGGTGCCAAAGTGGTAGGCCCGGATAATACGGCAAACGTAAGCGCTTACCTGTACGCTTGTTTAACGGCTGCCATTCCTTGGAAGTGCTCGTTCATTAACTGTGGGAACAGAATTGGAGCAACTGCTTTGTCCTTCGTATCCATACATCCGAATCTGTAAACTGGGTAGAGGTCGTCGTCGTCAAAGTTCTTCAGAACCGGTTCGAGGGTTTGTAAAACTGCTTCGTAAGGAGTTATTGGTTGACGGTAGTCGTGCAGGCTGTAACCGTACGTTTTCTCGCCAGTCCAGTTGTTCGACTTTGAGAAATCTATGAAGAGGGCGGTCTAAAGTGTTTCCACACCACACGCGCGAAGGTTGTCGTCGAGCTCCTTGTAGGAGTTGAACTTTAAGTTGTTCGGAGCATTCACAGAGGTATTTCCACCCATTTTAATATGAGAGGAGTGGATTAAACAAAGAAAATAATGCATAATTGACTGATAGAATAATATCACAAATTGGATTGTATGATCCAGTTCTATTTCCAAATTCAGATAAATTTTAGATACAGGCAAAAGTAAACTTTATGAATTATATATTATATCCTGCTAATGTAACAATATGATCATTAAAAAATGAACATACACAAATGTTAACCAAGAGCTCGTCGTCAACAGGAATGAAGAGGGAGATGATCTTTGTTTATGAAATTATTTTCACTTACAATCTAATAAACTATTTATATCTTTGAATAAATAATCAGCGAATACAAGCATTTTTACTATTAAAACTAAAATTCCAGTTGCTACAAGTAAAACGACTATTATCAAAGGTGGTGAATGAGCTGAACACTACCTACCTAACACGTTTTCCGCCGTGAGCGTGCGCCTAGACCACTAAATGTTCCAGAAGGAACAGCAAAACGTGTTCTACAGACAACAACAGACGCTGCCAATAGGACTACAACAACAGAGTCGGGATTGAGTTCGCCTCGGCGAATACCAGAACTTCAGGAAGAACTAGTTCGTAAACGACACTACCTTCTCTCTAATCGTGCTGTCGTTTTTGAACACTGACGGGAAAGTTCTCTACGAAGTGAGCCAATACAAAAAGGATCAAAAAGGAAGTAAACTACAGTGAGTACAAAACCACCATCTACTTCACGTGCGAACAGTAAGACCCGACGTACCAGGTCATGTACGAAGAGAAAATCTGTTGTGAAAACATTTCGCTGATGACGACCAAACTCAAACTGCGATCTGGATCTTAACCCGATTTTCATTACTGCACTGATTTTGATGTAAATCCTTTAACTGAAATTTTAGTGATGTAAAACACGTGGGCGCCGTTCTATATTACAGCTGGCCTGCTGATTATATCAATGGCTACAGTTATTATTATGTTAAAAGTGGCATTGAACTGAAAATAATAATTTTCATTTATAAATATAATTTACTTAAATTAAAAAGCTCGTGATATACTATTATATATAATATATTGTATATTCAAGCAATGTGGTATTTTACTTGAGATTAATATATTCAATGTTAGGAGATTTCCTGTTACCATATAACATATTGATAATATAAATCACATTAAGCATTTCTGACGGCTTTGTACGACAAACATGATCGCGTTGTGTCTGTCCACCGCGTAGTTGCTCCGTCGTTGTTTGATGAAGATATCGATTACCTACTTGGGCTTCAGCGCAAGATTCTGGACCGCGAGCTGGGCTAGCAGCTTTTTATCGCTTTCGCAGAGACGGTAGCTGCTCTGGCGTTTGTACACGTATTCCGCGCTGTAGTGATGCTTCAACACGTCCTCGGACAACCCCATTTGAACGGACATCAGGTTCCAAACAAGCGGTTCGTACTTCTTCACTACTGACTAAATTTAGTGGAGCTGTGGAGCCCTCCCAGAAATTGAAACGATTTGGTTCACCAAACAGGTCATAAACTGCTGTGAGTCCAAGTTTTTGGATGAAACGGTGCCGCTCTCGTAGAACACGCGGTCGTCGGACCTGGAGCTAGAAAAACTCTGTGTAATAAACGCGCTTTGGTACCTGCGCTTGAGCACTTCTGGCATGACGTTCAGCTCGTAGGCGAGCTCGCTCCAAAACCAAAGGTATTCTTGATCGGACAACATCATGATATCCATAGTTAGTTGAGAGACACTTGAGCAGCTGAAGTTTTTGTGCATCACTTTTCCGGCGGCGTGGATGAACTCGGAGTCTGTCTGAAGCATGTTTTCAAATAAGAAGTGAAAATGAGAATGAAGCTTATTATCGCGAAATACTATGAAGGTTCCGGATTCACAAAGGTAGTGTATGATAGTATACCAAATTTTTTATAAGATCGCTGTGTTTGGAAATAGATCTAGATATAAATAGCTACAAAAATCACCATCAAGCCGTTTGTCTATTTTAATGAAATGTACATTAGATAAATTACAAAGATAGCTGATTCTCATTTTATGCAGATATTTTTTATCAAAGCTAGTTTGAAATAACGTCATTCCTGAGTTTATTTTACGTTGTTACGTATTATCAGTCAAACTCTTCCTGTTAGACTTTTGAGCAGTACATAAATTACAGTAGCAGAATCCTAGAAATACAGCGTTGTGTATTTTTATTAAACCGAATCATATTACAAAAGTTTAAATATGGATGATCAAAAAGTGCAGTTATTGAGCCAAGTAAAATAGTACAATAAAATGTTTTTAATTAACGCATTTCCAAAAATAGATACAACATTTTAAAATTGAAATTACAAAATTCGCTGTGACTTGACGATTTGTTCACTTGTGTTTTCCTATTCACAGAAGCCGTACTATTTCAAATCTTATGAATTATTTAATCTAAACTTTTGGTGCATTTCTTAAAAATTATAAAGAATACATAAAGTCACGACGAATATATAAATGTTCATTATGAATGCGCAGGTGCGTATCTTCGTTTATAATGTACTTATCTATACACATATTAGAACTAGTTAAGTATATAAAATTCGTGCTTTGATACAGCTACATGATTTGGATACACAGATGAAAAGTAAGATTATGATATTTTCGTTCTATATAGGTATTCATGGTCATAATATATGCTATATTGTAATCACAAATGAAAAAATTGCGCCCGAACCCGTCAGGTCCATTCCTCCACCCCATATGAATAGAGAGTTCCAGTTTAACTCAGAAATGAGATAGAGACACACAAATTTGTATGGTCGTTAGTCTAATTGATTAAAAACTATCTATAGCCCATGAATTCAATACCACGAGTTTGAAATAATTGATAGTTGAATAAATACACTTAAAATGCTGGAGTATCGCAGGGCTCTTGGGGTATTTAATCTTATTAAATGACTATATTAATAATATTTATTACAGATAAAGTTGTAGTCTGCTTAAAGATAAAATAAACACAAAATATTATTTTACGCAATAACAAAGTGGTGCGGATAATACTTCACATAATAAATACTTACTATTAAATATAGATAAATAGCTATAAATATAGTTAGGTCAAATTAATAATATTTTCTAAGATTTGACCAAAGATTTCTTAAATTGGTAATATTATAATACAATAACAACATATTTGTTTAATTTATTCACTAAAGTATCTTAATATTTTACATAATGTATACAATGTATACAATGTATTGTATATAAGTAACTATACAATTTTTACCATACAATTTTATGATTATATAAAGTGAATACCCTATTTGAGAAGCGATTTTGCGAGTATTATGTTTTAGTTTTTATACATGAAAACACAATATAACGAAATAACGGGATACTATGTTTATGAGGCTATAATACCTACATCTTGGTCTTTAAAGTTAAAAGAAAATAAAACTAAATATAGTAATATACTAGGATAGCCTATAATTTAAAGTTCCGCAGCACATAATTTATCCAATATAGATATTTAATATTTTACTTTAAATTTATATAGGTTACAGGTTATAAAGAAAATAATTTTAGTTATATCTTATATCTTCATTATTAATTTTACGATGTTTTAAGATCATCTTACTTGTACAAAAAGTTAATTGAACAACGGTTTATGTAAATTTGTGGTCAGTGAGAATTTACTTTGAGAGGTTTATTTTATGTTATTAATTTAATTGAAACGAAATAATGTTATGCTGTTGACGATTTCCACTCCACAATTAATGAATGAAATATAATTATTTACATTGATTTAACATTCACTTATGACTAAGATTCAGAAAATGTATTTACGATATAATCTGTTATATTTAATACTTAATCTAGCATATTTGAACAATATAATGATGATTATGTTCAAATATTTGTGTTTAAATGGTAAATAATAATTTAATAAAATGTGGTGGAGTGGCTCGGCAGTGACATTACATTATATTGATTTTAATACAAAAATGTACATTTTAAGACCTTGAACTCGCAAATTTTTTGACCATGATTATAAATAAACCGTTGTTCAATTAAAGAATTCATGTATTTAGATTAAATAAATGAATTACTTCTGATTTTCACATGAGTAAAAGATATAGTTACACAATAACGCTACCACGAACTTATTTCATCTTATTTCAATACTACATTTTTTCTTTTTGGATTGTCACTCTGAATAGCTCAGACATATTTGAAATAAAGACATCACACCGTAAATTACGTCTATACTTATTTGAAATAAAATGACTCACTTAACTGTAACCTTATCATCAGTACTAAGGCTCAATTTAATCATTCCATCTTCCTCTCATAAATCATGACAATCCACAAATCCAAACTTAGTTACACAATAACGTTACCTCAAACTAATCTCAATATCATATCTCATCTTCTAGGATTGTCTAAATAGCCTCCTCAGACAACCTAAGTTAGTTCGGCACTTGAACTAACATTATTGACCTCGGAAGTTATCTTTGTAACTATCTTATCCTTGTAACTATCATTGTAACTATCTTTGGGATGGCTGGTATGAATCTTGGGACTAGCGTATCAGCGGCAACGCGTAGTGCTTCTAAGTTTAGAGCGGGGAACAATGTCATAACTCTTTAATCAGTTTCTTCCTGTTCAGGCTCATTTACTCTTGAAAGCGAAACCTCTGCAATATATTAACTGCTTAAAATTTGTGTTTGTGTTTTGTTGTTTTACATAGTAAGTTCCATACGGATTTCTTCCTGTATTACAGGGAGTGAAAGCAGGATTTCGTTCTAATTTATTAAAAAATTGACTTATTCTCTTCTTTCAGTACTATGTGGGGCTGATACCACCTATGGTTGGGCTTATTTGAAATATAAGATATAGAAAGTGTTTTCATGAAATTAATATTTTACTGTTGATCATATATGCAATTTATTTGTTAATTACCACTCCATTGAATGAAGATAGGCGTTCTTATTGGTTCTTTTACTGGGAATAACAAGCACCTTGCTGGCGTAATTTAGAAAGAGTTGAAGTAACTATAGCCCAATTATCAGTTCGAGGAGATAATGATCAACTAGGAGACGAATAAGCAGTTAACTTCAAAGAATTACCAGTACAGCAATTTTGATGCTTACATCGTGGGCTGCTTCACTGACTGCCTAGTAGCGCCTCCATATGTGCTCTCTTATTTGAATAATTATCCGCAGGCCTATCTTAAGGACAAGTACGTGCTCACATTCAACGCGCACGGTGGTGACGGCGGCAGCGTTCAGCACAACCTCCACCAGCTTTTCCTGCGCAAAGAGGCCAAGCCCGTTTCTCACATTAAGATTAAGTACTGCAATAACTACATCGGCCTTACCTACCCCAAGAACGAGCTCGAAGTCCAGGGCATTAAACGAGATTAATTCGCCCAGGTTCGCCCAAAGTGTGTCCTATATAACAATCTCTTACAAAACAAAGCCCAGTACGTTTTTCCCAAACAGTCCTGCGGACCACGTTTGGGCTCCTTCCTCACGACCCCTCTGTTCAAAAAGATCACGACCGTTATGTCAATGAAGTACACTGTAAATGATAACTGCACTGGCTGCTCAACGTGCGTTGACAACTGCCCCCAAGCGGTTATTGAACTTATTGAAGGTAAAGCCGTTTTTACAAATGAAGGTAGGTGCATCGGGTGCCTGGGGTGCTTCCAAAGTTGCCCAGTGAGAGCAATTGAAGATGTTAAAGGAAAATTCGCCGGAAAACCGCAATACCACTTTAACGAGTACCAGATTTGCGACTCAGACAAATTCTTTTTGAAAACGGAACTGCAAAAGAAATACACCGAGTGAAAATCTCATAAATAATTATGATAATGACTGTTAATTGAAAATATTATAGGTAATAGTCTGTAATATATTTTAATAGGAAAGAAATTGCAGAGATTGAATAAGATATTGAATAAATATTGTTCAAAGTTTATATATGCATATAATAAGTATCAATTGCCTTATAATATAACGATTGTTTCATTATAAATATCACAAATTAATTGAATTCACTGTTAGTTAGTATACTAGCTATTTACGAAAGATGAGATTGTTTCGAGCATTCTGTTGACAGAATTTATTATTTAAAACTTATTAGTACACATATTATATTTAATATTGAACAACTTCTGTTTTAAGATATGTTTTAAGCAGGTGTTCATGGTTGAAATTTTCTCTTATGTGTTAATAGAGCTGTTAATTATCTTCATTTTTTAATAATGAGCAAGTTAAAAAGTTGTTGGTATTCTTTAGTTTCCAAGTTGATACTGATTGAAACATTTATGCTCTCTTATTTAATCAAAACATTGAATGCAGTTGTTATGCGCCCAAAGAGTATCCATATTATACAAATGTTCAATTGGAGATAGATCCACAATACAATTATCGTTAATAAATAACCAAACCATTTTGTTTAACTTAGAAAGTGGAGAAATGTCCAAAACTTTATTATATGATATGTTTAGCTGATTTAGTTGTTTTAACCATTTTAACGAAGACACACTTTATATATTATTTCTAAACAAATCTAAACGAGTAATATTTATTAATGTTCTAAATATTTTTATATCTCGTATATTGTTATCAATAAGTTTCACGTATATCAAGTTACGCATTTATGCGAAAATTTACATGTTGTTAACAGATGTTGAACACAACTATAATTATGTAATGTGTTAAATTAATTTATTATCAAATTCTTATGAAATTGAGTTTTCAGTCTGCGTTTTGAGGATCTATAATAACTGACAAATATTTTATCTGTTAATAACTTCAGATCTGTCTGTTGTAATTTTTAATACATCATTACTAACCATCATCATTTGAAGTGATCACTTTGACATTATAATAATATACTAGATATTATTACATTTTTCGAAAGAAATATTAAATGATTGATTGACTTGATTGATTGAGGAAGATTGAAATAACATACATAAATTTTATTATTTTAACAATATTTTTAACATTTAATGTAGTATTTAGAATGAGTTAATTGAATTGTTGAAAACACATCGATCTTCTTTATCTAAGTTTATATTATCTTAACGTCAAACGTATCTGATGTTAGTCATGTTATTAGTCATCTATTATATATCAATACATAATATGTTATCTATTTGTTGTAAAAAATTACATCTACTAAATTATAAAAAACCAATAATACCAATAATACCAAACTTTTGTGAATTAACTAAGTAATATTCCATTATTTAAGTTAAATGAACCCCGATTTAATAAGAGTTTACGTAATTCCAATCAATCACTCATGTTCTATCAATCAATATCAATCAAACCAAAAAACGCGAACTAATGTTAGTTATATAATTTATAGTTATATTTGCAATCGCCACCACTTCACAGATGTAAAGATTCCAAGAGTCAAGAGAAGAGTTCTATGCTAGACGTGTTGAAGAGTACGCAACCATTTATAGAGAAGTATACCCAGAAGAAGTACAGGTTTATACTATTGGTGAATATGTATACTAAAGAACTATTGCCTGTGGAATGTGAAACACTTTATCCCTATTCACAATTATTATAAAAATTATAAACTATTATATTATTAATTATTTATATTATATTATTATAAACTATTCATTTTCTTCAGATATTAACTCAATTTAATCATCTTTTAACCACCAATTAATTTAGGAACTGAAGTATATTTAGTTGCAGAAGACTGAACTGGTATGTTGCAATTTATATTTATTTCACTTGAACTAATTTTTCACGTTTCATATATAACGAATTCAAATATAACTAATGTAATTAATAATATCACTGAACTAATAAAAAATTCTTTAAGATATTTCAGATGTAGCCATAACATATGACACTGGATGTTTTGGAGTGAAATTTGTATTAATTATATTTTATACTATATATAACCAGCAACAACATATATCACTTAAAATTGACATAACTTCTTATTCGATTAAATATACTTATAAATGTAAAATAATCTCAAATAAAAAATAAGCATGCAAAGGTGGAACTGCTACTAAACGTGAAACATAGAATAATACTATATTAGCATATATTAATTTATTCTCCCTCGAACTGTATTCGATGAATGTATTTCAGTTAGTATCAAAATATTGTAAATCTTACAAAATTGAATTTTATTAAATAGAATATAATCGACGGTGGGAAAATAGGGGTACTATTTATCTATTAGCAACACACTATTTAGTAAATTATCTACAATTACTTATTAACTATTCTTTTACATTTCAATATTTCTTCGATTTCTAAAATTTGAAATGGGTTCGTACAAAATATTTTTAATCAGAAAATCACCATAATTTATATGAATAGTAGAAATAAATATATATTTCACCTCAAAAATTATTATTATATAAATATTATTAAGATTTTTTAACATGTATTTCAAACTAACGTGTATTTAAACTATATATAACATCGTTTTAATCACTTAAAATGTCATTTATAATAAAATTGTCAATAATATCTTCATCTAAAGTAAGCAGAGTATAATCATTATGAGCATTTTGATATTAATCATAATTATTTCAATGATTACAAAATCAATAATTATATTACTCTTAATATTTCCCTGTGATACCTCACATAAAAATTAAGTTTATCTATACTGTATCTTGACAAAAAATATATGTAAGTGTTACATTTTTAGTAGTTCAGTGTTTCTTTGTATGTTGCCCTTTGATCATATTCGAACTTCTTAAGTTATATTTAACATCTACTAGCAATTTGGTGCATATTACTATATTTTTATATTCATTAAAATATGGTACTACTGGCTAATATTTGATTTTTCAAATAATGATTTTTGAACATAAATAGTTAATAATATAGTGGGAACATATATTTCTAGAATTTCAATATTATTGTTTCACTCCAGTAATGAAATGATAAGTATTCATAAATTGCCTAATATCAACTATAATAGAAGTTCTAGATAGGTTTAGTGTATATAAATTCCACACTTTGTACATGCATGGCACATGGTATATTGTTTAATTTCAAAATAGCTAACATAATGAGATTTATGATAAATATGATTAAAATGTTGCGATTAGTCAAATAATTTAAAATATCATTGTACAGTACCCTTGTAGTATAATGTCAAATTTTTGACATAAAGTTAAGGCTAAGTTCAGTGTCGCATATTATGATGTAGCCTATGATTAATTTATCATTTTCTTTTAAATTTGGTTCAATTTTCACTTTGGTTAATTTTATGCATTTTCTTGAGTTCTGAACGCTTTTAATAGAAATCTATTAATAATTTAAGCTGTTTCGTTCTCGTTCAGGTTATTGTGCCATCCAGTTTTGAACGTGTAACACCAATTATTTCCGCTTTGCAAAATATTAGTACAAGAATTTACTTATTCAGAGAATCTTCATTTCTATTAGTTGTGCTTAAAAATTTCAAAATTTAAAAGTAATAGTGTCATCGTCAAGCGCATCAAAAGAATCGGGCAATTCACATTTTCGAGCATGTTAATGTTCTTAAACCCGTCCATACAAGAACATAATGGAGAGGTACATGCTGCGCTCTACACTGTTGATAGCCCAGACTCAACAATAATACAAGATACTCGAGGGTTAGAGCCTTAATATTGATTATAAGATCATTAAATATTTTATGGTTATAAATTACGTTCCCTTTCTTTGTACTCGTTTATTGAGTTAACAAAATAAATTTCTTCTTCCTTAGTCATTATTTAAACTTAGTCACTTGGGACACCACTAAGTAAAGCGTCTATTATAGTCATTTCAGGTTTTGAAATATTGATAGGTGAAGAGGTTTAACCTTTACTGATTTGAGTATTACTGTTATTTCCACCCATATGAGAAGTGGAAAACTAAAATATACAAACTATAAAAGATATCATACAATATTTGATCATTGAGTTCTTTTGGCGTCTTTGCGCATGATATAATAGGGAGCTGAGCGTCCTTCATGTGCAACTTCAATTTATTCTTGTAACACTAATCCTCTACCTGTATAAAATTTCAAATTTTTAGTATTTGAATTTTCAAGGTAGAAATCGGCATTTACTTGTTCAGCGATGTCTTCCGGGATTTGAAGCACTGCATTACCCAACCCAGTGTTTTGAACAGTTGAGCCGAGCATTGCTACATAACCATGATTATCTTTTTATCCACAATGTTATTCATGAACTCTGCTTAAAATGCCAGATACTGCGATAACTGCCGTTCCTATATGTTTAAACATTGTTATTCCAGCGTTGATATCTTTACCGAAGAATCTGTCAGTTGATCCTGGAGGTGAGGTCAGCGCGCAAACGCCAGCTTACTAAATAGAAATATTTTTAGCGTTGTATTAACACAATAGATAGTTCGTTCCGCGATCGAGAGTATCTTTTGCTATCATGTGACCCAAATTTTCAACGAAATCTTATCTTTTATTAACGTCTGGTTAGTAAACACACGACGCAGGATCATTTATAAAAGCTTCTCTCATGATCATAGAGCAGACCTTTAGTTCAGCTGGGGTGTCAATGATAATCGGATGGAGGAGAACGTTAGATTTCGACAATATCGGTCCGGCCTTGCTTGGTTCGGTTAAAATAAGCTGATCTAAATCCTGTGGGAAGATCACGAAGTTGTCTTTGATTAACTGGACATTGCTTAACAGCTTTTGAAGATCGAGAACAGTGGAGACTTTTGGAATCACGAGCGGGAACTGCTTGAAGGTGGCTTGCACTGCTGGGAGGTAAAGAACTTTCTTAAGATTCTCTTTGGAAGCACCAATGAAAGTGACGATAATCGACTCTGAGTACTGGCTAGTTGAACTGGCGCTTAGTGGATATGATATATTTTAGTTCAAAGTCTTGATATGCTTCTTAGTATCGCTAGTGTCGATATACTTAATCAAGTACGACGGAATGAAAGAGGCGAACGCTGTTATTCTATCGCCATCAACGATGTGTGTGGCGCGGTGCATTATCTTACATCCTTCTATGAGCTTATACGTTATATTAGCGTTAACTGGTAGCTCTTTCTATACAGCGTCGAAGGCCTTGTTGAAAAGTTTCATTGGCGTTATACGCAACATTTTATGGAGTGGTGATTGAATTAAACATCATCTAAACAGTATAAATAAGGTGATAACACCAAAAATTTAATTTAAACAAAACAAACAAAACTTTTCCTGAGATAACACAAAGTTTTTTAGTGTTTTGTTCCGCTTGTTTGTAATATCGTGTTCTTACTAAGCTATTATATTTATTTATTATACACAGTTTATTTATATACAGAGTAATTTTGAAAATACATGTATATAATAATTTTTTCATTCTATAACTGCATATAGGTCTTAAAAGTTTCTGGCCGCGTTAACTTTCGTGGCAGCTTTTTTGGCCCATTCAAGGTCCTCTGCGTCAACTTTGTATCTTTTGGTGAATTGAACCATCATTGCGATTCCGATTTTGGTGTCATTAAAAAGGTAGTCCTTGAGTTACTCTGGCATTACGGTTTCAGCTGTCCCGCTTACTTTTGTGAATATTTATTTTTATTGGTTTTGTATTTCTATCGTTTCGCTTATTACTTATTTGAGTGGGTATTCTTTTATTTATTTTCCTTCGATGTCCGCGCAGATTACTCTGAAGAACGACGCGTTCCTCACTGCTCCACTTGCTAGCATTACCCTTGGTACATTATTCTCATCAAATATACTTTTGAATTCCAAATAGTCTTTAATTGAGATAATTCCTCCGTTTGCGGTTATTTTGATTTATTCTGTTTTATCAATTTGTTTGTAAATCCGGGCGAACTGTTTAAAATCGGCTTCGTCCTTATCACGTTCCTGCTGAATTCCCCTCATGTGAACGTTTATCTCACCCACTCCCGTTAAAAGCAAATCTCTAATGAACTGAGTAGTGCTAATTTCAGTTTGTAAAAGTCTTATTTTAACACTGAACTTAATATCAGGGTGTTTGTGAACGAGCGTTTTGAGGAGTGAAAGTAATGACTCGGGTTTATTCAGCATGTCCGCTCCGTATCCGCCTTAGTGCGTGAAATTTCGCGTACAACCACAATTCAAATCAATATGCTTTACATATGGAGTTAGAATGGAAATGCAAGTGGAGAGGATCTCCGAATCATTGCCAACAAGTTAAACACACGTTTTCGGAAGTAAGGACTTGTCCAAATACAAAACACGGATGTCCTTCCGAATAAATAGAAGCATATCCTGAGACTCAAAGATATTACTGGATATTATGTTCTGCGGAAATATTGCATCAGTGTATAACGTATCTGCACCATATTTAGCCGATAGGCGCTGCATCCCAATAAAACCAGCTCGGACCATTGGGGCTAACACAGGCTTCATTTATTGTATTGGGGTGAAAATAATAGTATGTAGTCAAAATACGTGTTTAATCAAAATTAAAGAACGAATTCACATTTAATTGCCAATTACGATCAAGTTACGTCGCTCAAGTTCCTTTTTGTAATTAGCAAGTATGACCTAAATATCGTAACTTACTAGCAACTTATTTACTTATTAAATCATGTCCTAATTAGAATTATCACTTATTATCTTGTATAACAACTAGATATGTCGACTTGTTTGGTTCAATAAAACTGAGTTAATTTCAGCTATTTGAGGATCTCCTGATTTTAGAAGTTCCAGGATATACTAAATTTTTGATTATTCTTTGATATATTTGTGCCACTTAGATTTTAAGGAAGCTTTTGATACGAATTGAAAACAGGTTTATTAAATTTTTACCCAATCCTAACCGTAATTAATTACGCAGAGATATAAAATAGTCTCATCCACCTCGGACCAGGTGTGGTAGAGCGTGGGCTTCGCGTTCTTGATGTTGCTGTACTAGGATTTAAGCTGTTGGATCGTGTGGTTCGGGAATTACACCTGAACTTCCTCCCAATTGGCTTGCTTATTATTATTTTTATATACGCTCACGATTTCTAAAAGTTTGAAGTTTTCCTCGGACGTCCATCTGATGTACTATTTTTACTATTTCATTAAAGTGGTGTCGTTTTTAAATTCATAACGATACATGTTTCGTGCCGAATGCATTTTTAACTAAATTTAAAACAAATGATATGTTCAGATTGATTGAATAAACATATCATAAAATGCACTTACAGACTATTAGCACAACTATTGTTAAGTTTATAGAAAGGATTCAAACAAAAAAAACACAAATTAAAAATATTTGTAATGTTAAAGTATTTCAGAATTTATAATGAAATTTATAATAAAATAAAAATAATACTTATCAACACTTCATTATTATAAAACATACAGACTAAATTTAGCTGAAACTGAATAAATTATTTGGTTCACTAATATTAATTCATAGATTAAGTGTTCAATCTTATAACTGGTTATTTTATAACATTATAGTAAAATAAATTATTCAAATAACTGAATTAATTACATAATTATATACGAGATTGTGTGCTGTGCATGTTATGACCTGTTATATCGCATGTTGAGCTCAGGAAGTTATAACAACATTATCATATATCGATGAATTCATTGTAAATCACTGGTCCACATCAATTCGAGTGAGTTCTATTTACAATATGATAATATGATATATATTTTCCGGTAGATTTGTCATTCATATCGAATATATGTGTTTAATGAGCTGTAAGAATTGTCACCTATTAAATCTAATTTTAACATATTGGTTCAATCTTAATGTATAATAGAAGTTGTTTAAGAAGTTGATGATGAATAAGAGTTTATGTTGGTTTAAAACTGTTAAAATGTTATAATACATTATTGAGGAAATGAGGAAATGCTTATATACAATGAGAGTAATAAAAATTGAACTCGTCAAAATCGTAACAATATAACTAAAAGTATAAATATTTATTCTTCATAGTTACTTGAGTAACATAAATGTACAAAATCAATCTTACAATGCTTCTCCTTCTCATATAGGAAGATCCGTAGAACAAAAATTATAGTCATATTCTTCTTCATAGATCCAATTATTTTGAATATTTTATTAGTTGTTTAGTCTTATTATAAAATAATTTATATAATATAATTATATATAAAATGACTCACTTAACTATCATCAGTACTAAGGCTCAATTTAATCATTTAATCTTTAACTCAAAAGATTCATGACAACCCACGAATCCATAACTTAGTTACAAAAATGTTACCACAAACGTTATCAATGTTACAATATTCAATGATTATCGAATCTGAGTTAGTTCGACACTTGAATATATTATAAATTAGATATATATATATATATATATATATATATATATATATATATATATATATATATATATATATATATATATATATATATATACATATACATATACATATCTCCTCTCGTGCAAACCGAAAGGAATAACGAGCAAAACGAAACTGAGAAGCGAGAACCAGTTTCTAAAAATCAGGTGAAACTGGTCCGCTAACGACTCAGTGAGGCCCTATTGGGTCTTTACTGAGTGGGCTTAAATGACGGGTTGAGCCCGTTTTGAAAGTGGAAACACTGGCGTGCGAGAGCCTATGTTTAGCTTTCGAAAGTCTCAATGAAGTCTGTTTGTGCCGTCTCGAGGAAGTGAAATGAATATATATATATATATATCCCCACTCACTTAACTTTCATTGGTTCAGTCTCGGGTAATTAACCTTTGATGCCATCAAAGGTATGCTCTTCTAGAAGAACGAGTCAATGCGAGATGCTCCACGCCTTCAAAATAGATATATAATTATATTATAATTATATATATTTGTAGTTGATGATGACATTGGCTTTAGTTAAGCCAGTTGTTTCATTATATAGTTTTTTTGATCAAAAGTACGTGTATCTTCATTGACTTTACTATTGTTCAGATACATAACATATAATTAGTTACTTATTGTAAAATATAAATTAAATTAACTTTTGCCACTTTAATGAAATAGTAAAAATAGTACATCAGATGGACGTCCGAGGAAAACTTCAAACTTTTAGAAATCGTGAGCGTATATAAAAATAATAATAAGCAAGCCAATTGGGAGGAAGTTCAGGTGTAATTCCCGAACCACACGATCCAACAGCTTAAATCCTAGTACAGCAACATCAAGAACGCGAAGCCCACGCTCTACCACACCTGGTCCGAGGTAGATGAAACTATTTTATATCTTTGCGTAATTAATTACGGGTAAGACTGGAAAACCATATCTTAAGCCTATTTTCCGAATGTGTCTGAGTCCTCTCTTAAGTCAAAATATCATAAATACTGTAAAGAACGTGTGCTTATTCACGAAGTATTCAGGATGCTAAACACAGATGATCCCACTGTAATGACGGTGAGTAATTAGCTACTTACTGATGCAAAACGTCACTTGGATATTTTTGATAACCGTGTAAAATTAATTAAAGGATTACCTATTGATGAGCCTGATGAATATGATAAGAAAATGGGTGTTGACAAATTGGATTTATTAGAGCATAAGAATGCTATAATACTTAGCAACTAATATGATATTATGAAGTTGTAAAAGAATATGTACAACGAGCTAAATAGGAGACATTTGATATTGAAAACAAATTCAAAATAGACTATATGATACATAATGATTTTGTTTATTCTAACAAACAAAATTAAAGTAGCAGATAAATGAAATTTTACTTTAACTTATAATATTGAATATTAATCTAAATAATATATAATAAAAATGAAAAATCGCATTTAATCCCATTAAATGCGATTCTTCCCATTAGAAATATAATCATTTAAATGTTTGTAATTGTTAATCCCTAGAAATTAATGATATTTATTTGAATTTATCTGTAAAATATTAAGAGAAAATAGATATACTGTTGTAATTAGTGATAAAGTTGTAATTATCTCATGTAAAGTTCAAATTTGCTCCAAAAATATAATTAATCTTAAAGGACCGGGTTAATTTGGGTTTTTTGTTTTCTTTTGTTATAAAAATTTTTTTGAAAAGGAACTTTAAAGAATAATGAACACCAATTAACTTTCAATCTTGATGTTTATCAAATCTCGTTTCAATAAATTAAGAGTTTCTTCTCCTTTGCATTAAAATATACATTTTTAATTTCAAACAAGAAACAAATAAAATTTCAATTAAAAATAAATCTATTCACTTCATCAACCCCCTTTTGCGAAGTTCCGCGTACATGTTCGTCTGCAATTTGATAACATCGTAAAGTTCCGCGAGAATGGCCGCGTTTTTCCGCTCCAGAACGTCCAAACTGTTCAGGCCCATGAAGCGATCATAGTCGTCCGGTTCGTCCATTGGGAGCCCTTTGAGGAGCTTCACTCTGTTGTCGAACATGTCTAAATGCCTTTTTGTGCTCAATAATAAGGTTGTTGATATATTGGACACATCCTGATCTGTATTTAGTGCTTGGAACACTTAATGAATATACACGCGCAAAGCGCAGTACTTCCTATATTTGGACTTGAGCGAGGCTACAGAGACATTCGGAAAATAGGTCTGCGAGATCAACTCCCAGTCCTAGCCATAATTCTATACACACAGGTACAAAATCGTCTCGTCCACCTCAGACCAAGTGTGATAGAGAGTGGGCTTCGCATTCTTCAAATTCCGGTACTGCGACTTCAATTACTACTGCGTGTGATTCGGAAATTGCAACTACACCTCGCTCCAATTCGCATTTTTTGAATTACTCTTGTTCAAATTGACGGCATCGATGAGCTTCTGATTCTCCTTACTCGTCCACCTCATGTACTATTTTTACTAACTCATTAAAGTGGTAAAGTATTTTTAACACAATCGCAAAAATATACAGAATTTAATACTTGTGAATCATAATTATCAAAATTACAATTTATAAATCATCATAAAAGCTAACTAATAAAAAACTTGACTCATTTCATTAAATTCCGTCTTCTTAACTCAGTATACATGTTTTTCTGCAGTTTTAAAATGTCGTATTACTCACTTAAAATTATTGCATTCTTTTACTCAAGAAGATCCAATCTATTTAAACCCATATATTTATCATAATCATCTGGATTTTCTAGTGGTATTCCTCGTAATAATCTAATTCTGTTATCAAACATATCTAAATGACGTTTTGCATCTAATAAGAGTTAATTACTTACAGATATTATAGAATTATCATCTGTGTTTAACATTTAGAATACCTCATGAATAAAAACACGTTATTTACAGTATTTATTATATTTAGATCTCAATGACTCAACTGAAACATTAGGAAAATAACTTTGACTAATTTAGGACCAATCCTAACCATAATTCAAAACACAAAGATATAGTATTGTTTCATCAACTTCCGTCCAGGTGTGATATAATTTTGGTTTCACTTATTATATATTTCTATACTATGATTTTAATTGTTACTTTGTATGATTGGGAAATTAATTATGAATTTCTTTCCAATCTACTAGTTTATTTTGGTTCTTTTACTAGGTTACAAGATCTAATAGTTTTTAATTTTCTTTGATTGTCCATCTCAGATATTCTTTTTGTTTCATTGAAGTGATATATTATATGTTTTGTTTTGTTTCTTATTTAGTAATATCATTAAACACACAATAAATGTATTATAATGTCTAAAGTATTATAATGTCTAAAGCGGACTTTTTTATTTGATAAACTAAGATAAATGTAAATAATATTTTATAACTATTTAATTAACTTTTGTTAGTCCTAAGAATTCAAAAAATCACTTTCCTTCTAGAATATCGCTGGCTATTCTCACACATCCTTAGCACGGAAGTTTGTTTAGACCTCTGATTTCCTTGCACTTCACGGATCCGGCTTCTGCAGTGAATCTTCGGATCATTACATCTTCTAGATCAGGTCTCAAGAGCTTGACGGCGTGTGCTGCACCGCACAATCCTTCAGGCGCCTGGCCTCCTCCGAACTTGGAGCACTGTGCGACCATTGGGTCTTCGAGAGAGTTCACGCCAGCGATAACTGACGAGCAACACGAGAGTCTGTGAGGAGCTGTTCTGAAGTAACTGAGAGCTTTGTCGGCGTATGACATTATGAAGTGGTGCAGTTTTGGCATGTCGCTTGAAATCGTGAAAACGTTGAAATCATACGTTTTCAAGAATAGCCATGTTAGCTAGCTGTCGATATCTAGCTGCATTAAATCTGGCGCACCAGTATCATAATTCGCAAACCACACACAAAAGCTGATACAAATATTTATAGCGCAAACAATTATATGAAATCGCCTGAGAGCTGAATATCGGTTAAATTGTTTAACTCTCATTATAGCAGATTTAAATTCGTGGCGCCGGTACATGCCGGGAAATATTGAGCAAACTATGACTTAGTCGTGATGGTACCTGCGTCCGCTATTTTGCGATTTTGTCGTATCTTTACATGATCTTACTCATGAAAATTAATAGAAATGTATGGAATATGGCTGTAACCAAAGCGTCCCAGGTCGAACGTAAGAATTCAAAAAATCACTTTCCTTCTAGAATATCGCTGGCTATTCTCACACATCCTTAGCACGGAAGTTTGTTTAGACCTCTGATTTCCTTGCACTTCACGGATCCGGCTTCTGCAGTGAATCTTTGGATCATTACATCTTCTAGATCAGGTCTCAAGAGCTTGACGGCGTGTGCTGCACCGCACAATCCTTCAGGCGCCTGGCCTCCTCCGAACTTGGAGCACTGTGCGACCATTGGGTCTTCGAGAGAGTTCACGCCAGCGATAACTGACGAGCAACACGAGAGTCTGTGAGGAGCTGTTCTGAAGTAACTGAGAGCTTTGTCGGCGTATGACATTATGAAGTGGTGCAGTTTTAGCATGTCGCCAGAAATCGTAAATAATGTTGAAATCATGCGTTTTCAAGAATAGCCATGTTAGCTAGCTGTTGATATCTAGCTGCATTAAATCTGGCGCACCTGTATCATAATTCGCTAACCACACACAGAAGCTGATACAAATATTTATAGCACAGACAATTGTGTGAAATCGCCTGAGAGCTGAATATCGGTTAAATGCTTAAACTCTCATTCTAGCAGATTTATATTCATGGCGCCGGTACATGCCAGGAGATATTGAGCTAAACTGTAATTTAGTCGTGGTCGTAGTTGCGTCCGCTATTTTTCGCTTTTGTCGTATCTTTACATGATTTTACTCCTGAAAATAAATAGAAATGTTTGGAATATGGCTGTAATCAAAGCGTCCCGGGTCGAACGTAAGAATTCAAAAAATCACTTTCCTTCTAGAATATCGCTGGCTATTCTCACACATCCTTAGCATGGAAGTTTGTTTAGACCTCTGATTTCCTTGCACTTCACGGATCCGGCTTCTGCAGTGAACCTTTGGATCATTACATCTTCCAGATCAGGTCTCAAGAGCTTGACGGCGTGTGCTGCACCGCACAATCCTTCAGGCGCCTAACCTCCTCCGAACTTGGAGCACTGTGCGACCATTGGATCTTCGAGAGAGTTCACACCAGCGATAACTGACGAGCAACACGAGAGTCTGTGAGGAGCTGTTCTGAAGTAACTGAGAGCTTTGTCGGCGTATGACATTATGAAGTGGTGCAGTTTTAGCATGTCGCCAGAAATCGTAAATAATGTTGAAATCATGCGTTTTCAAGAATAGCCATGTTAGCTAGCTGTTGATATCTAGCTGCATTAAATCTGGCGCACCTGTATCATAATTCGCTAACCACACACAGAAGCTGATACAAATATTTATAGCACAGACAATTGTGTGAAATCGCCTGAGAGCTGAATATCGGTTAAATGCTTAAACTCTCATTCTAGCAGATTTATATTCATGGCGCCGGTACATGCCAGGAGATATTGAGCTAAACTGTAATTTAGTCGTGGTCGTAGTTGCGTCCGCTATTTTTCGCTTTTGTCGTATCTTTACATGATTTTACTCCTGAAAATAAATAGAAATGTTTGGAATATGGCTGTAATCAAAGCGTCCCAGGTCGAACGTAAGAATTCAAAAAATCACTTTCCTTCTAGAATATCGCTGGCTATTCTCACACATCCTTAGCATGGAAGTTTGTTTAGACCTCTGATTTCCTTGCACTTCACGGATCCGGCTTCTGCAGTGAACCTTTGGATCATTACATCTTCCAGATCAGGTCTCAAGAGCTTGACGGCGTGTGCTGCACCGCACAATCCTTCAGGCGCCTAACCTCCTCCGAACTTGGAGCACTGTGCGACCATTGGATCTTCGAGAGAGTTCACACCAGCGATAACTGACGAGCAACACGAGAGTCTGTGAGGAGCTGTTCTGAAGTAACTGAGAGCTTTGTCGGCGTATGACATTATGAAGTGGTGCAGTTTTAGCATGTCGCCAGAAATCGTAAATAATGTTGAAATCATGCGTTTTCAAGAATAGCCATGTTAGCTAGCTGTTGATATCTAGCTGCATTAAATCTGGCGCACCTGTATCATAATTCGCTAACCACACACAGAAGCTGATACAAATATTTATAGCACAGACAATTGTGTGAAATCGCCTGAGAGCTGAATATCGGTTAAATGCTTAAACTCTCATTCTAGCAGATTTATATTCATGGCGCCGGTACATGCCAGGAGATATTGAGCTAAACTGTAATTTAGTCGTGGTCGTAGTTGCGTCCGCTATTTTTCGCTTTTGTCGTATCTTTACATGATTTTACTCCTGAAAATAAATAGAAATGTTTGGAATATGGCTGTAATCAAAGCGTCCCGGGTCGAACGTAAGAATTCAAAAAATCACTTTCCTTCTAGAATATCGCTGGCTATTCTCACACATCCTTAGCATGGAAGTTTGTTTAGACCTCTGATTTCCTTGCACTTCACGGATCCGGCTTCTGCAGTGAACCTTTGGATCATTACATCTTCCAGATCAGGTCTCAAGAGCTTGACGGCGTGTGCTGCACCGCACAATCCTTCAGGCGCCTAACCTCCTCCGAACTTGGAGCACTGTGCGACCATTGGATCTTCGAGAGAGTTCACACCAGCGATAACTGACGAGCAACACGAGAGTCTGTGAGGAGCTGTTCTGAAGTAACTGAGAGCTTTGTCGGCGTATGACATTATGAAGTGGTGCAGTTTTGGCATGTCGCTTGAAATCGTGAAAACGTTGAAATCATACGTTTTCAAGAATAGCCATGTTAGCTAGCTGTCGATATCTAGCTGCATTAAATCTGGCGCACCAGTATCATAATTCGCAAACCACACACAAAAGCTGATACAAATATTTATAGCGCAAACAATTATATGAAATCGCCTGAGAGCTGAATATCGGTTAAATTGTTTAACTCTCATTATAGCAGATTTAAATTCGTGGCGCCGGTACATGCCGGGAAATATTGAGCAAACTATGACTTAGTCGTGATGGTACCTGCGTCCGCTATTTTGCGATTTTGTCGTATCTTTACATGATCTTACTCATGAAAATTAATAGAAATGTATGGAATATGGCTGTAACCAAAGCGTCCCAGGTCGAACGTAAGAATTCAAAAAATCACTTTCCTTCTAGAATATCGCTGGCTATTCTCACACATCCTTAGCACGGAAGTTTGTTTAGACCTCTGATTTCCTTGCACTTCACGGATCCGGCTTCTGCAGTGAATCTTTGGATCATTACATCTTCTAGATCAGGTCTCAAGAGCTTGACGGCGTGTGCTGCACCGCACAATCCTTCAGGCGCCTGGCCTCCTCCGAACTTGGAGCACTGTGCGACCATTGGGTCTTCGAGAGAGTTCACGCCAGCGATAACTGACGAGCAACACGAGAGTCTGTGAGGAGCTGTTCTGAAGTAACTGAGAGCTTTGTCGGCGTATGACATTATGAAGTGGTGCAGTTTTAGCATGTCGCCAGAAATCGTAAATAATGTTGAAATCATGCGTTTTCAAGAATAGCCATGTTAGCTAGCTGTTGATATCTAGCTGCATTAAATCTGGCGCACCTGTATCATAATTCGCTAACCACACACAGAAGCTGATACAAATATTTATAGCACAGACAATTGTGTGAAATCGCCTGAGAGCTGAATATCGGTTAAATGCTTAAACTCTCATTCTAGCAGATTTAAATTCGTGGTTTTATATCATTGCTGTATATTGTTAATAATTTATTAATGAGACCAAATCTTTTTTGTGACTGATAACTTGAGACTTTTGTATTAAGGCTTAACATTTCCCAGCAAAAGTGACTGGGAGCACAACTGGGAGGTTTTGGTATACTCCCAGCAGCTATTTATAGTTGCTGGGAATTCCCCAGTTTTCTTGATTTTTTGGCAAATCTGGACTAAATTTGACCATATCTGGTTCATTTTTGGTCAAATTTTATAAGATTTTATGTCAATTTTTACCAATTTAATAAAATTTTTTTGACTTAAACACTTTTATAATTAGAATGAAATAACAAGCGATGCTAGAGCGCTGAAAAATTGCATGATTAAGGCTAAATGGATAATAAGAACATTCAAATCATTTCTTGCATGAAATGAAATTACCACACCTCGGTAACGCTGATGCTTCGTTCTAATGTCATGTCTAACAACTGAATAGTTTTCTGAAAACCGAAACCGTATTCCTACAGCTATTCGACCTTGAAACACCATCTTGGAGCACTATCAATGTGTTGTTGCCAATGTTGTGTATCATTGAGTAACTGGCTGACTTCCCACAGATTAAATCGTAATTGCACCAAGGTACTCACCGCGTCAGTATCCACAACAATTCTCTGATCAATAGGAGGCAAGCTTTCCAATTGACATGTCCAGAATTTCATCGTAGACGAGATAAATAGCACAAGGTTGATGTTTGGTCGCATAGACGACATATAAAGCCTGAAATATATCAATTTCGTTGATATTGAATGATATTCGATGTGTCAACCCAGGTCTGATACGTCTATTTCTTGCTGGGAATCTCCCAGTTTTTATTTTTAATGTTTTTATTGTTGGTTATTGCTGGTTATTTCCCAGCACAAAAACCAGAAATCTCCCAATATCTCCAAACTCCCAGCAAAACCTATACTTTCTCCCAGCAAAACTGGGAAATGTTAAGCCTTATTTTGTATATCATATTTAATATATTACGGTATGGTAATATATTACGGTAAGTTGTATGTTTAATAACAATAAGTTATGTATCCATGTTAATCTGTGTTTCCTTTGTTGTTATTATTAATAAATATAATTATATTCGTTTACTTTAAATACTTTTAATTTTTCATTTCAAATATGTTATTATTGTATATTAATGTTTATACCGAGTGTATACCATCTATTTTCACAAATGATGTAACGTCAGATACTTCTAATCTTAAGATTACTATTACAAAAGCTGGAATTCGCGAATTTATAAATAACTGTGTCTAAAATATTGTTGAAATGATATCAAGAATATAATTTCCAGATATGGAAGGTGTATTGGGATCGTTTACTGTGTAAGTTAAAGATGTTGTTTTCACAGACATAGAGGTTAATGATTTTGACTTCATTTTGGATAAGTATTCAACAGTGAAAGTTAATGATATAACCGCTAAGGCTGAATTTGAAATAGTTGTAATTTAAAACTAGTTTCCGTATACTAATTTCCAAACTCGAGCAGTTGCCATTGTATAAAATGCGAGTGTTACCACAATCGCTACATTTTAGGAATCAATATCATGTCAAGGTCATTTAGAATTTAAAACCTAAAATACGAACGTTAATTGTGACAAATTTTCATTTTAGTCGGATATGTACATAATTGATTCCATGGCTTAGTAATATGGTGTTCAGTTTTTTAAGCAGTTTCTGACTGAGCCCTTGATCAAGGCGTTCGAAGACCGCGTGAATCTTTATTTACAGTCTTACAAGGGTGAAATACAATTTGGTAATGACGTTGCTGATCAGCGTTTATATAAACTTAACATTTTGCCTCAGTATATTAGCGTGTAAATGAACGGGTTATCAAGCTACTATCAGCAAAAATATTCGCACATGAAGAAGCTTTAAGAAAATTATTCGAACGATGAGATAAATTATGTAGTTGGAAAATCAATCTTTTAATAAGTGTTTGATAGTGTTTTCGGTGAGGATTGCGATATTAATATTGTGAACATGGGCATCTTCGCGAATATATTGAACGAATCTATTTTGTTCAAAGTGGTTCCTCAATTCGATTGTATTGAAAGTGAAATAAATGAACAAAGAAAAATAATTAAACTGTTGTTGATATCTGGTGTAAAAGAATTGGATGATAAACTAAACGAAAGCCCTTATTACATTTTTGATGCTATTTTCGTTAAAAACTTCAAAATTGTTTACAGAGAAGAAGCGGTGGTTCTATTTTCACAATTTTCGTGACTTTAATTTTTATATTTAATTAATTTTAGACTTATGTTCTAAGTCTTCAATTGTCGACGGTTAATGCTCGTTCTTTTTGTTTCAAGTTAATTGTATATGATCATGAAATTTGTTGAATGAGATTTTGAATTAATTCAATGCAGAAAATGACTACTTTTAACTCAAAATATATCGAAAATAAGTAATAATTTTCCCTGTATTAATTTTTACGCCTAACCAAAATATCAAAACTATACTTTCTCACTACGTTCCCTTCTGAACTTTCTTCAGATTTCTGCGGTTGAGTTCCGCGTACATGTTCTTCTGCAGTTTAAGGATGTCGTACTGCTTGCTCAGAATTACCGCGTTGTTGTGCTCAATGAGATCCAGTTTGTCAACGCCCATTCTGCGGTCGTAATCGTCTGGTGGATCAAGTGGGAGTCCGAGGAGGAGCTTCACCCGGTTATCGAATATCTCAAGGTGCCTCTGAGCATCTTATAAGATCTGATCACTGACTGTTGTTACAGCCGGGTCATCGGTGTTGAGCATTCTGAAGACCTCGTGAATGAACACGCGCTGCTTGCAGTATTTGTGATATTTTGACTTCAAAGAGGACTCGGAGACGTTCGGAAAATAAGCTTGAGAAATGGTTTTCCAATCCTGACCATAATTAATTACACAGAGGTACAGAATGGTCTCGTCTACCTCAGACCAGGTGTGATATAGTGTGGGCTTTGCGTTCTTGATGTTGCTGTACTAGGATTTAAGCTGTTGGATCGTGTGGTTCGGGAATTACACCTGAATTTCCTCCCAGTTGGCTTGCTTATTATTATTCTTGAAAACATTGACTGCAAACTTGAGCCTTTGATTTTCTTACGTTGTCCATCTTAGGTATTATTTCTATTAGCTCATTAGAGTGGCATGAATTATTTAGATTAATTCAATATTATTTATCCAAACTACCAAAATTAATAACAGTTTCATAACAAATTTTTAAATTTATATTTAGATTGCAATTCCGCTGTATGTAGCTAAACAACGAATATTATGACATCAATATATTATATTGTATATTTCTATTTTAAAAGATTCCTAGTTGAATCTTGTAGAAATAGAAGTACATCTAATGTAACCACTAAATATATGCTTCTTAATATTAATTTATACATAATTTATTGTGAATATGAATATGATAACATACTAGGTCAACATAAAATCTAAAAATTAGCAACAACAGCACAATAAATATCACTTTTGTTCTACGTTTTCCTTTAGTATACACGTTTTTAATACATAACTGGAACTTATACAATTCAACGCTATAACAGCCCATCAATAATCAATCAATTTTTAAGATTAATTAATTCATATGCATTATCGTAAGCTGAGATATACGTAATTTCATTAATTTGCTTTTCTTTTCAAATTAATAATTGTCATAGTTATGCTTCTTTTAAAGTAATTTTTGTGTCGACATACTTGCATGAATTCATTAGCTATCACGGCCGCACGTTTGTTAGGATCATTCTGATACAGTCGCATGAGCAATTGTCTATTTATTGACAAGCTCTAAACATAAATTTACTTATTTGCACAGTTCTTAACTATTTTCACTGTTTCCCAACCCGTAATCTTAAAGTATTTCTTGTATTGACTATTTGAACAAGGCCTAGAAATCAATATGTCTCTAGCTTCTGTTATCCAGTCGTTAATATTATGGGACTGTTTATCTTGGTGAAAGACGGTCTTGAGATACGAGCTCTAGCATTGCGATGTCTTAAAATATTTGGTGCAGGGTGTATATGCTCAGATTGAGCTCCAAGGAGGAATTTGCAAAACAAATTTTGTATGCGTCGTCTGAGAGCATCATAACGTTGTAAGTAAGCAGATCTGGGCAAGACTGGAGTTATTTTTGATTTCAACTGTTGTTTTAACATAGTTTGTATTTGGTTCATATGAAGTGATGTTATTTAGAGTAAGCTATAGTTTCAATACAAAAGTTTATCAAGGAAAAACAAAAACAAAACTTTTTTAAGATTTGATATCACATATTTATTAAAATATCGATGAATGACTTGTTCGGTTGATTACAAACAAAGTTTAATATTATTTCAATTCCGATTGATACGAATATGAAATAAACATTATTAAAAAGTACTTTTCAACAATTATATATTAATTTTAGTTTTATGTATTGTATATTAAATAGTACAAAACGTAGTGTTTTTTATAAGTGAATATAAAGGATTAAGTTAAAAGTGAATCTATATAACATCATCGTTTCAATTACAACTCTTGTACGCGAGATAAGATAAAATATTTACCTGAAAATGATTACTTGAATTACAAATAATTTATATACAAATATAATGAACAAACACTCTAACAACATAAAGAGTCAAGAAAGTCTAAAAAAATGTACTGAACGCTACAATAAAACGAATTATTTTTATATGATGAATAGTTCTCAGTTCAATATGTGCAATTTATCTGAAAAAGGCCTTTCATTATACATTTTGTTATTATGTTGAGGTCGAGCTGCTCATTGATACCTAAACTTTTGCTAGCGAAGTAAATATTTTGGTGAAACGGTTGTAATCTGTGTGTGTATTGCATTTTGTTGTGATGGAGTGCATTAGCAAATAATAGAGTTTATATAATTGTATTTAACATGTTGGGATTCTCAGGCTCTATTGCACAATAGAATGTTACGTACAGGAAACCCCGAAGCTTCTCATTTTATAATTATATCGGCGCATAATGTGGAAATATAGAATAATAGTTCTGCACTTCAGTTATTAATATTTTTGATTACGATAACTAAAAGGGAAATGCAATTCAATGATAATATTATCAAATTATTTAGAATTATTCTTCTCAGTTTTTGTATTTCGTTTTTGACATTGAAATTGTTATTATTTTAGTTAGACTAGCCAAAACAGCTTTGGAGATAAGAATAACATCTGTTTATATTTTGAATAAAATTCTATAGAAAGGAAAGAATGAGGTCTAGAGCAATTATGTTGCAAACAAGCCATTTTGTAGAGTTGTATAGTAATGTCTTTCTAACGCTGCACAAACTTGATGAATGTATACATTCATCACAAACTAATTGAACTTAGTTTGAAGTTGTATGTATATACATGATTTTGATTAGAAGTGAAAAGATAGACCAGAGGAAATGATTACCGCATATGCATTTTTATAATGTGATGTATCTATTTTTTGTTCTGTTGAGACAATATTAATTCAATTTAAACTTAATGTCAGCGCGTAGCTATATAATTTAAAATTTTGCAAAATATAATTAATATAAGAGATGACAGAATATATTTAAACTCTTCAAAAATAGATTAGTGTTATCAGTGTTCTCAGTACAATTTGGAACTAGTATGTGTGTATTTTAAAGTTTTATTTATACGTGCAATAACATATAAATATTTATTATTGTTGTAAAATTTATAATT
This sequence comes from Hexamita inflata, assembly GCA_963988835.1. Classification (NCBI taxonomy): domain Eukaryota; phylum Fornicata; order Diplomonadida; family Hexamitidae; genus Hexamita; species Hexamita inflata. The sequence continues at coordinate 330,509 of CAXDID010001226.1, forward strand.
GTAAATGGTACAAATTTGATTTTAGAATCGGTTGGTGTTATCACCCTACACATACTATTTAGAAGCTGTTATGATCATCACACCACTCCATAAAATGTTACATGTTACGCCAATGAAACTTTTCAACAAGGCCTTCGACGCTGTGTAGAAAGAGCTGCCCGTTAACGCTAATATAACGTATAAGCTCATCGAAGGATGCAAGATGATGCACCGCGCTACACACATCGTTGATGGCGATAGAATAACAGCGTTCGCCTCTTTCATTCCATCGTACTTGATTAAGTATATCGACACCAGCGATTCGAAGAAGCATGTTAAGACTCTGAATTAAAATATAGCATATCCGCTAAGTGCCAGTTCAACCAGCCAGTACTCAGAGTCGATTATCGTCACTTTCATTGGTGCTTCTGAAGAAAATCTTAAGAAGGTTCTTTACCTCCCAGCAGTGCAAGCCACCTTCAAGCAGTTCCCGCTCGTGATTCCAAAAGTCTCGACTGTTCTCGACATTCAAAAGCTTCTAAGCAATGTCCAGTTAGTCAAAGACAACTTCGTGATCTTCCCACAGGATTTAGACTAGCTTATTTTAACCGAACCAACGAAGGCCGGCCCAATATTGTCGAAATCAAACGTTCTCCTCCATCCGATTATCATTGACACCCCAGCTGAACTAAAAGTCTGCTCTATGATCATGAGAGAAGCATTTATAAACGACCCGCCATCCAGTGTTTATGTACCGGGCGTAAATAAAAGATAAGATTTTGTACAAGATACATCGCATATGATAGCGAAAGATACTCTCGATCGCGGTACGAACTACCTCTTATGCTAGTACAGCGCTAAAAATATTTCAATCTAGTAGGCTGGAGTTTGCGCGTTGACCTCGCCTCCAGGATCAACTGACAGATTCTTCGGTAAAGATATCAACGCGGGAATTACCATGTTCAAGCACATTGGCACAAGTGTTTTTGCAGTTTCTGGAATTTTCGAAAGAGTCCATAACCAACATTGCGGATAAAAAGATAATCATGGTTATGTAGCTATGCTCGGATCCACTGTTCAAAACACTGGGCTGGGTAATGCAGTGCTTCAAATCCCTGAAGATATCGCCGAACAAGTAAATGCAGATTTCTACCTGGAAAATTCAAGTCCCAAAAATTTGAAATTTTACACAGGCAGAGGTCTGGTAGTTTTGGAGGAAGTAGAAATCAAACATAACGGCCGTTCAGCAGTAGGCTATGTAATGCGTAAAGACGGTTGCAAAAAGTGATTCTTTTATCGACTTAAAGATTATATTATAGAATGTTTAACCTATAATAGATTGACTTGATTAGCATTGAATGAAGTGGTATAAATTTATATATAATTAAGGATTGCTTATAACTGTGTATATTATATAATATTATTAGACTTATTGCTTTTGTACGTGATAGTTAATAATTTACAACCGTATGAATATATTATTTGAAACTGTTTCTGTGATAGAATTAGCTGTTTATCTAGTCGATGTTTTTGAGATTTTAAACTTATAACGATTCATGGATTATTTAAAGTTTCATTTCTTTAAAAATAATTAACTATTTCATTCACTTGTAGTTCTTCAGAAGTTACCCGCTGCCAATTCTCCACTTTTTGGTTCTTAGACTCGTAACCTCTTGTTGAGTTCCGCCCAGCATGAACTCGAGTGCTCCATCACACTTTTTGAACTCATTTAAGAGTATTTCGTAGCTCTCTGTTACATTGGCTAGGCTCTCTTGACTTAGTTTGAGATCTTTTTTAGTAGTTTGGAGGGTTTTCTGTGTTTCTTTCAGCTGTTGGTCGAGAACGTCAACGGCTTTAAGTTCGAGTAGGCGCTCTTGGGCTTTTGTTAGTTATTATTTCAAACTAAAAATCTCTTTTTGCTGTAATTGCACCTTTGACTTATTTTGGTTGTAAAAGCGGGGTTTTATTATTTCACATTATATTTGCTGATCAAACATTAACGGATTCACATACTTGTCTATGTATGTTAGAGTAAGCTTGTAATAACGATTCCCGTTCTTCTTATCACGAGCTAATTGACTCTGCATTTATTAAAGTGGGAAAGTTTGTATGAAGCTGCGCCTGCTGCTATCAATTTCACTAGATTTCCTGGTTAGAAGTGAAGATTAATTTAGAAGTGCTGAACACACATTCATTTCTTAATATCTACGCGTTTATGGCTAAATAATAAAATCTATAACAGACTCTACACCAGATATTCTGGTATTCTTCAAATCAGTTGCTATTGACTCAAACTGTTTTTAACTAGGTTATCTATCTAACTATTCTTACATCGTATTTATCCTTAAAGAGGCGAACGCTGGTTTTCTAAACTTACTTAATGTTAGGTCTTAACTCAAAAATTCTTAACTTCCACTTTCTTTAATAGGAGCCAGAGCGTCAGAGCTGCTACTCATTTCTCCATCCAACTCTTTGGTTCTAGCATTTACTGCCTAAATAACACTCTTTAGTGTCCCTATTGTTTGATTCTTTGTTTTTAATTCTCTAGCGACTCGTTCAATAACATACTCTATTTACGATAATTTATCTTATAATTTTAGTATTTTACTGTCGAATATAGGATTCTTATACTAATCTATTAAGTATATATAATCAATTGTATTTTGCACATCTGCTACAGTTAATTTTTAGGTTTTTTCCATAAATTTAATTTCTGCTTCTTTTTCTTCTACCTTGTGTTTCAAAAGATCAATATATGATTACATATCTTTCATTTTAAGCAGGTAAATCTTAGATCTTTCTTGTACCATTACTTCTATTTCATATGCGAATCTTTCAATCCCAGGGCATTTATGTTTTCTGTATTCAGCTAATTTCTTTTCGAGTCTAAAATGGTATGACTAAACTTCGTGCATTGCCATAATAGACCTTTCTTTGTAAACGTTTTAATTGGATACATAAATTTAGAAGTTTTGTTCTATTTTTTCGCCAACATTTTATGTTGCTTTTGCTTATTCAAAGACAAATAGCTTTTAATAAAGAAACTTAATTTCTTCTTTCATCATTTTAATTTGAGTATCTGCTCCCATTTTGGTTTCATCTGTTTATGTAACTTTCGATTCATTTGTATCAATGTGCTAGCAATATACTTCAGATTTAGGAACTACTAAAGCAATAAGTGCTTCAGTTTAAGTGCCACTACATGAATATGATTAGCTTAATTCATCTTGTTGTTATATGATTTGCATAGTAAATTCTTTAGTTTTGTTATCATCAGACTTTTTAATTTCATCTAATATCTAGTTAAGTTTTACTTATTCTTAGTATACAAAGAACATATCATAATTACCATTAATTTAAGAAGGGTTTTCTTAGGAACTACCTGATATCGATTTGGTTGATAATGCAGAAACAGCTCGAAGAGAAACTTAACTATTTTACCAATTCATTGGCTTAGGAGGTGGATATACAATATTATCTTCAACACTTTTGTTTACAATAGACTTCATGTCTTATAATATTATACTTTTGTTGTTATATGCTTTCATACTTTCCACAGAACTTTAATTAGGTTTCAAACAATCTTTAATCGGTACAATAGAACCTTCCTTTTTCAAGGAATTATTTTCTAATTTACTTAATTACTTAGTGCTAGATTAATTATCATTTTTATTATCATCTTACAAACCAGCAAATGACATCTATCGCGTATTAACTCCATAAAGCTAATTATTCAGGTCAATAATTACTTGATCTTTTTCACTTACAACTATTTAGCATTTTGTTATTACTTAACTCATAATCATTTTAGCTTCATCTGCTTTTCGTTCAAATTCATTTATTCTTTCATTCAGCGCTAAATATCTTCTTTTCAGAACTTTATAACTCATTGATTAAATATTATACTGTTGTGAAATTTGATTAGATTGTTATTCAAGCACTTTAATTTATTCATTTCTTTGTCTTATTTCATTGTGTGCATCTTACAAATTTTAAATTTATTTATCTAATTATTACTAAGTAAAAGGATTAGCAGCTGAATTTGTACTATTAAATTATTTTCCTTGAGACAATTTTTGTACTTCAGCTCTTAAATCGTAATTTGTAAATTCTAAGAATTTTATTCGTACACAAAGTTACTTTAATTCAGTATCTTAAATCTTATTAACTTCTTAATATCTCTCAATATCTTATTTGAGTTTATTGTCTTCTTCAATCACAGTTTATATATTACTTCCCATAACATGACCTTCTTCTATCTCTTTTTTCAATGCATCTAGTTGCGTTTAAACAAATTATTATTCTTATTCTTTCACTGACAATTATGTTTAAAGTTAAAGTAATTACGATTCGAAATTCTATCTAAGTTATTTTTCTTCCTATAAATTATTTTAAATATCCTATTTTTCTGAGCAAAGTTAGCTATATTAATCCTATTAATCTTCAAGTTATTATTTTAGCGTTTAAATGTTTGTTTCTAAGTTATTTTAAATTGTTTCATCTTTTTGAATTATAATTAATATTTCTGCTTCCTTTTCTTTTCTTTATCTGATCAATCGTTCTTTATCTTAAAATAGTTAGTCATATTATAATTGCAAAGCGTTGTAGGATTGTGTTAATACTTATTTTGTTTGTTCTAAATCAATAATCCATGGTAATATTGTCATTAAATACAATTCATTGTCTGTATTTAACTGAATATTATTTAATATTTAGTGTTTATTGTGCAAAAGATGCTATAATTCCTTCATTTTCTATTTTTTACCAAATTTTTCATCGAAAGCATCTTCAGTATCCAACTATGCTATAGATGAATCGCTGAAACTGAACATTGGATTCTCTTCTTTTTGTTTAGATACAAAGACATATCCTTCTTCTTTTATAGTTGGATTTTGTGTTTCTTTGTAATCCTTAACTGGTTCGTTGATGTGAATTTCAACGCAATTATAATCGTATTCGTCTCCGCATAGTACGGTATTCACGTTAAACTTCTGTGACGTAGATGGTTGTCCCATGTATTGTGATGTGAACGATGACATATTATCGTAAGTCAATTTTGTTGATGCGCTTCTTTCGTGTGATTATATGTATTCTACGCTTTCCATAATGGATACATTTTGTTACGTGTGTGATAAGTTGAATTATGATGACATTTTCTGTAGATTTCTGCTCAGATTTTTGCTTGTGTTTTTGTTTCCTACGTTGCTTACGTTTCCGCTGAGTGGTTGTTCGTTTGACGATTTGTTTATGCTGCTGTGGTCGCTGTTTGCTCCGTGGTGCAGGTTGCTGCTGGATTTGTATTTGGACAGAGCGATTTCGAGGTCTGTGATCATTTTGTCCTTTTCGAATGCAATTTTTCTTTCTCCTTCTATTCCTTCTTTCAAAGTGGTTATTTCAAACTTTTGCTCTTTGATTTACTGTTGTGCTTCAATTAAATCGTTTTTGAGTGTTTTAATCCTCTCTGATTGAATGTTCGCTTGTTTTATGAGCTCTTCAACGTGTTCGGACACTTCCTGTTGCTCCTGTTTTGAGAATAAACGGATTAGTTACCTGCAGTAGTATTTCTGAACGTTGTGGAGGCGTTGTTCGCTCATGTCCCTGAACTCGATGAACTCCTGAATGTATTTGTCCTTCTCCTTTTTGTGCTGCTTGTGTTGTTACTGAAGGGCCTTGGACAGCGTTTTTATCTGAATCTCTAGCTGCTTCACAGTTGTTTTTTGCGCATCTGTCATTTGGAGTGGGGTTAATATTTAGTTGGCTGGAAATTTGTTGAATTAGTTGTCGCAAGTTCAAAAAATTATAAACTATTATGATAATAACATGAGATCAACAGCAACAATCCAACAATACATCCAAACGCAAATAAATATATACTAGTTATTTTACTATGACCAAGAAAAAATAATATATATTTTAAATAATTCTTGAGGTTGATAATTTTCGAGTTAATTATAATATTACCCCTATCTCTTCAGAATTGATCAAAATTTTCGTTCGAAAATGTGATATGTTCTCTTAAACTTAATGTGGCGAATGTGATTAATAATTCAGCTTTCCAACTATATTTCTGTGAATCTCACATTTTCAATCGGGCAATCAAATGTGAGTCACATTATAAAAATTATTATGTTTTATTTTGCTTATTTATTATCGCAGTATGCTGAAGAATAATTGAAAATATAATAACATGACTCACTCTAATTACTAATTGAAAATATTAGTCTCTATTAACTGCATGACGGTATTTTTATGTTTTCGGCAGCCAACTATTTGTGTTGAAGCGAAATAATAATGCAGATAGCTTACATTTTGCGAATATAAGGACATGAAATGTATATAAAAATTACCACTTCAGACATGCACAAAATGAAAGTTTATACTTTAATACTTACTATATAATTATTTTATCTATAAATTTTCTTTCATTTTCTTTTACATTCGGCGCGTGTATAAGCAATCTTAATTTTTTGCTCAATAATGTGCTCATTATAACATTCTTCACACATTCCATGCTTTTTATCACAACTGCATCCAAAGCGAGAATATTTGCATTTGCACTACTTGCATTTTAAACCACTTTACGCAACACAGATACGATGATGATTCCTAAAATAATCAAAAACATGAAGTTATTTGCATTTCGGTTATCTGGGTTGATTGCGCTGCTTTTTGTTGAAATAAAACTAATATCTTATCTCGTATTTTATTCTGTTCTCTTATATTTACTGAACGAGTCCTATGATATAATCACGAATAGATATTTATGCATGTTCTCTATGTTAGCGTTTAAATAGTTGAAAACTGTTGATTATTACAGCCTAAATAGAATAAATCCACATTCTAGAGGTCCATCTACAGCACTTATATGGATATCTAATTTAACTCATTAATTAATCAACATTATCAACCCCATGATAATTATCATTATAGTGACGAACAATGAACGGTTGATCTTGTAAAATGTGACGGAAACTTTCATACTTAACTGTGTGATCCGGTTTATTTTCATTTTAGATATACCAACATACTGCATGTTATCTTTAATTACTTTATCTACTAAACTTAGAGTTGAATACCAATTATCACAAAATAATTTGTATGGATAGTTTGGAATTTTAAAACTTAGAAGTTTATTGACTATTGAGACAACATCAGTAGCTCCTTTGGTAAGGGAACCTGCGTATAAGTCCATCGATAAAACAAAATTAGTAAGACAATCTACACAAGTTCTGATTAGTATTCTTCTTTTAGCAGGTTTACTTGGATTGAATTGAGAAAAGAAGATACGACCAAAAAACTTAATAAGTTGCTCATCAATAACTAAATTACTCCCGCAAAATATATCTTAGTATTAATAATATATCTTTAGAACTAATCTTATAATATTTTCAAAAATGATTGTACTTTCTCTACTGATTCCCTCATTTATTTAACTTTATTATTTTTTTCAAGAATTTCATACTCTTTTCTTTCACGTTTAAGATTCTTTTCAATAATTTCTTCTTCTGTCATCGCATATTCATTGTCAGGTTCAGGTTCACTATCACTTTCTAATTGTATATTGTCACCGTGCAATTAAATATCATCATCGAAATCTTACTAACTGCTTGATTCGCCAAAGTTTATGCAACGGTTAACTTCTTACCACTGTTTGTAATCCATTCCTATGCTAGTAATAAATTGGTGTCTATAAGAAGGATCTTTACTCCAATTATTTTCTGCTGAACCTTTTGCACCATTTATAAACATCATAAACAATATAGATAAGTAGTTATCAAATTCTACTTTTGATACGGTAGAATGTCCATAAAATAAATACTTTCTTTTCCATTCAGTGTTCTTTTTAACGTTTTAATAAATGAGATTTGTAAAAATTTTAGTAAATATACTATAAATACTTTCATTTAATGATGGCATTTCTGTTTAGTTGTTTATCGGAAGTGGTAATTTTTATATACATTTCATGTCCTTATATTCGCAAAATGTAAGCTATCTGCATTATTATTTCGCTTCAACACAAATAGTTGGCTGCCGAAAACATAAAAATACCGTCATGCAGTTAAATACTATTATAGTATATTGTTGACTTGAAATTTAAGTAAAATTAATTATTTCTTTGATTCTTATATAAAGAAGAATCCCAACATTTGCTTTTGTGTTTATTCAAATGTTATAATTTAATTAAAATAAATAACAAGTTGGAACAATAAGTCAATCTGTTTTAACTTAGAATGAGATTTATATATGGTTGTAATAATAAATTAATATAATTCACTCCACTCATCTCCTTCGGAAGTGATACCCATAATATTAAAATGGTTTTCATCTTAGTTTGAATCTTGTGGTTGATAATTTTCAAATTGTCTGTGATGGACGTACTTGTTTTAAACATTTAGAGCAATGCATTACATACCCTTCGAAATATTAAAGTAAAATAACTTCGTTTTTAAGTTTCCTTTACACTTCATTTTTCCGACCTGATTTTGGCCTTATCTTGATACCCGTCACATGTACGAACATTTTGTTAGTATATTAATACAAGTGATATTAAGGTTATCTAACACACTTGACTTGTATTGCTTCTATCGCTCTATATTTGGAGAAAAGATAAAAATTTACAATTCTAATATTTCTTCAAAGTAAATTAATGCACAAAAGTAGCTTAAATACTGGTTCTCATGCTGCGGTAATCCAGACTTATTTTCAGATATGATGCAAAATAAAGAAACTACAAATATCATAATTGTTCTAATTTCAAAATCTTCTCAAATTAGTTTGCTTTTGAAATAATGTTTAAAAGACATTTCCGATCATTCATAAAATTTTAAAATTTTACTTTATTATTCGCGGCCAAGGTAAAACAAATTCATTCAATAAATTTCAACACGCCTTCTGATCTCGATCCCAACTCGATTACTGTTAAATATTCTAAGAATCCAGTGCATTTATATTTACTATTAATTTGATTGTGGATTGATACAACCCGCTTAATTCTTAGACAGGCCGGAAATATCAATAACATAAAGCTCCTGTTTGCCATTTTGTATTTCTGACATTTTTGTATTTCTACACAATGATGGACGTACTTGTTTTAAACATTAAGAGTAAACACTGATATATGCACCGTGTTGATACTTTAGCGCCTACAATACTAAAATGGACTGCAAAGAATTGAATTAGCAGAAGAACCGAATTAACTAGAGATTCCGGCGGCGTCTGGCAGTAGATTCTCGTCCGTCGAATAAACCGAAAATTGCAATTGTTCGCTACCGATTAACAATAATACATGAAATTCGGGTTGAGTAATCTGTTGATTTATGATAAATAATACTATGTTTATCATATTTGCAGCTTGTTTTTATTATCACTGCGAACGATCTGTTTGATACATAATTACGCGTTATCATAAATTACAAATATCTCGAGCTCTCAGAGCTCAAAGTGCATGCATTCAACTCCAAATGTTTCTGAACTTGGTGCGCCAAAATATTATAATGCAGATATACGCTCTATGTTTAATCAAAAGTTTTAGTGGGATCATTCGGTGTTGTGTATATAATCCAACGCTAAGTTTGCAACAATTACAATCCTATTTATCATATTTTTGAATTGAGGCTACTATTAGAGAGATTACCAAAGTAAAATCATCTACCAGAAACTAAAGTGTTTTGAGGGGCGTCTGCCTCTATTCACGCGAGTGGGCCCGCTGTGATTCAGCTCACCACTGAGAGTTTGACTCTGATACGGTCAATGTTATTCCTGATATTTCGAGAACATGAATCAAAATGCAAAACCTACCTCGGCGCCGAATGTGAAAAAATGACACACTTTCCTGATACTGACGATCTTATAATTTGTACAAACGCCACGCACTATTTTCTTGGCCTGGTTTGCAGACGAACTCCAAGTTCACCTTTGTAGTGTGAATCAAATTACTGCCGATATATCTATTTGGAAAACATTTGGAATGTGACAGCGAAATGCCCAACATGAAAGAAAGAACAGCTCTGCCTCCAAACCAGCTAATACATTTGTTGTTGTCGCTGTTGTTTATCTATGATATATTTTGGTGCGTTAGCTCAATCATGAGGTGTTTGGGACGTAAGAATATAGCTTGAGTTCTTACGAGTGAAACATATTTATGTTTACCAGCTTTGAAATGATGCACGCTGAAACCTAATAACGATTCTTCAGCCAGTATCCAGTACCCTCATTTTTGCTCATGCAGAGCTGTTGTATTTCTACACAATGATGGACGTACTTGTTTTAAACATTTAGAGTAAACACTGATATATGCACCGTGTTGATACTTTAGCGCCTACAATACTAAAATGGACTGCAAAGAATTGAATTAGCAGAAGAACCGAATTAACTAGAGATTCCGGCGGCGTCTGGCAGTAGATTCTCGTCCGTCGAATAAACCGAAAATTGCAATTGTTCGCTACCGATTAACAATAATACATGAAATTCGGGTTGAGTAATCTGTTGATTTATGATAAATAATACTATGTTTATCATATTTGCAGCTTGTTTTTATTATCACTGCGAACGATCTGTTTGATACATAATTACGCGTTATCATAAATTACAAATATCTCGAGCTCTCAGAGCTCAAAGTGCATGCATTCAACTCCAAATGTTTCTGAACTTGGTGCGCCAAAATATTATAATGCAGATATACGCTCTATGTTTAATCAAAAGTTTTAGTGGGATCATTCGGTGTTGTGTATATAATCCAACGCTAAGTTTGCAACAATTACAATCCTATTTATCATATTTTTGAATTGAGGCTACTATTAGAGAGATTACCAAAGTAAAATCATCTACCAGAAACTAAAGTGTTTTGAGGGGCGTCTGCCTCTATTCACGCGAGTGGGCCCGCTGTGATTCAGCTCACCACTGAGAGTTTGACTCTGATACGGTCAATGTTATTCCTGATATTTCGAGAACATGAATCAAAATGCAAAACCTACCTCGGCGCCGAATGTGAAAAAATGACACACTTTCCTGATACTGACGATCTTATAATTTGTACAAACGCCACGTACTATTTTCTTGGCCTGGTTTGCAGACGAACTCCAAGTTCACCTTTGTAGTGTGAATCAAATTACTGCCGATATATCTATTTGGAAAACATTTGGAATGTGACAGCAAAATGCCCAGCATGAAAGTAAGAACAGCTCTGCCTCCAAACCAGCTAATGCATTTGTTGTTGTCGCTGTTGTTTATCTATGATATATTTTGGTGCGTTAGCTCAATCATGAGGTGTTTGGGACGTAAGAATATAGCTTGAGTTCTTACGAGTGAAACATATTTATGTTTACCAGCTTTGAAATGATGCACGCTGAAACCTAATAACGATTCTTCAGCCAGTATCCAGTACCCTCATTTTTGCTCATGCAGAGCTGTTGTATTTCTACACAATGATGGACGTACTTGTTTTAAACATTAAGAGTAAACACTGATATATGCACCGTGTTGATACTTTAGCGCCTACAATACTAAAATGGACTGCAAAGAATTGAATTAGCAGAAGAACCGAATTAACTAGAGATTCCGGCGGCGTCTGGCAGTAGATTCTCGTCCGTCGAATAAACCGAAAATTGCAATTGTTCGCTACCGATTAACAATAATACATGAAATTCGGGTTGAGTAATCTGTTGATTTATGATAAATAATACTATGTTTATCATATTTGCAGCTTGTTTTTATTATCACTGCGAACGATCTGTTTGATACATAATTACGCGTTATCATAAATTACAAATATCTCGAGCTCTCAGAGCTCAAAGTGCATGCATTCAACTCCAAATGTTTCTGAACTTGGTGCGCCAAAATATTATAATGCAGATATACGCTCTATGTTTAATCAAAAGTTTTAGTGGGATCATTCGGTGTTGTGTATATAATCCAACGCTAAGTTTGCAACAATTACAATCCTATTTATCATATTTTTGAATTGAGGCTACTATTAGAGAGATTACCAAAGTAAAATCA
>CAXDID010001226.1:342583-404006 GCA_963988835.1 Hexamita inflata
CCAAAAACTAAAGTGTTTTGACTACAAAGCTTTTACTAAAGTATCCAATGTTTTCTTCTATTCTAACTATTTTCAAACAAATAAATCATTTGCAGTATTCTCACTGTGTCAATAACATATATTTTAACAACAACCAATACAGCTATTGCCAGAAGTCCGGCTAGCTCAACAACGTCAAGGTCCAAAACGATATCGTGTTGGCCCACAAAAACAACAACGTGAATCTGTACATTTATGCCAACCGAACCCAGCAGGCTACTATGGAGTCGCAAGTCTTCAACTACAACATCAAGACGTTCGCGATATTCGGCTTCAACAATCGCCAGGAAATACACGACTCGCAAATCAACATGTCGCTGAAGTTCGACGTGCTGCAAGGCGCTTTGATTTGCATCCAGTGCGACGTGTTCGTGCATAACTGCACCTTGGTCTTCGTAGCGAGAGGGCAGCAGGTTTCTGGCGTGCTCATTGAATCGCTTGCAAACATCCAAATAATGTAGTCGTTCGTGCAATTCAGGCACGCCAGCGGAAATTCGTCTGGAATCGTAAACACAGTGAACAATGCAATGGACAACTTTACGATCGCGCATTGTAAACTGACCGGACACAACATCATAACTAGCCCATTCAACGGCTACATTTCTTCAGCCGTTCTCACGCATGTAGTAGTCAACGTAACAGATTTCTATGTTTGTGTGGGTGACACAGTTATGCTAGGCCAGTTGAGTGTGACCATAACTCAAAAAGGTAGCGAAGTAGAAAGGTGCGACATCTGCGGGAGTCTATATTATGTGTACGGGTTGTGCGTAGATTCCATACAGTACGGAACCCTGGCGAACGGAACCATGCAGTGCGTCTACCCGTTTGAATACGCTAACGACAAATGCGAGTGCGCGTACGGCCACCTTCGAAACGGATCCGCGTGCATCAATCTCATCGACGCCATTGAAAACCAGCAAAACACAGAAACTTTGCTCAATAACATATCGTCTCAGTTTAATGCTGCGGATCAAAATCTATTATACAATACAACTATTTTAAACTATAGTATTTCAGATAATATGTAATTAGTATCTAATCATATTTAAAATACAATATCGAACATTGAACCTTATATAATATCTAATAATACTTAAATACTTAATAATATTATATTTAACACAACATATTTTAATATATAACTATAAAAACAAATTGATGAATTATCTAAAATTCTTAATAATTAATCTAATTTAGAGTAATAATTAATTAATAATTTATCATAATCAGAAAATGAATTGTTATTTAATGCAATAATTTTAAAATAAAATATTTAAAGTAATCTAATCAACATTTCTAAATAAATAATAAATAATGAAATGAACGTAGAACAAAATATATTATTTAATTTTTCTAAAGTTGACACATAAATTCTTTCAAATTTAACGTAATAAATATAGTTAGTTTAAGACAATGTTACAAATATAAGAAATTATATTATTACTAATGTGACATATTTGGAAAGTAAAATGTAAGGTGATGCAACAATATTGGATTAAAGAATATATAATAATATCAGTCAAATTAATTTAGACATTAATAATAATATATATGATCTACACTTACAATCTAACATTTCAAATTAAAATGTTTCAACATTAAATTCTTAACTTCAGGATAGAATATAAGTATATAATGATAGTATGGATTATCTCTAATATTAATTAACAAACTTATCATTTATTATTTCATGTTTAAACAATAAAGGGTAAATGAATTAAGGAATGTGTTTCATTACAAAAACAGTTGAAAACGTAGAATCTTAAATGATCTGCGACCAACTTAGTTTTTATTTCATATTTGATATTAAAGTTATTACATATTCTGTTATTTAAAATGAAAGTTAAACTGAATCATATTTTGATGGGACAAATGTTATCGCGAATGCTTTTATTGATGTGGCAGATAATATATATTCTTGTATTTAACCTATATTTCATAATTAAAGTTCATTCGTAAATATAAAAATATAGTTGGGTAAATAGTCAATAAATAGTGGTTCTCTTCTCACTAACAGTTAAACGCTCATAGTAAATGAAATGATAATTTTAACTAAATCAGATTGCACCCTGTAAGTAAACTAGGGATAACTAAACATTATATTTGATTCCTCAAATAATACTAATATTATAAATTTGCTAATTAATGTTAAGTTTGAAATATCTTCATCTAATATTTCACTATTTAACAAAATATTTGAATATTTGAATATTTCTAACTATCACATTTTAGGGTGCTATCAAAGTAGTAAAACAGTAGCCATGATTGGACTCGTTGTTGACTCTGCTGTTATTAATATAAATTATCTTACTTTCAGTCCATATATTTACAATGTTGGAAACTATTCTTCGTATCTTATGAGTGTTGTGACTAAAAGCGAAGTAAATATCCAGAATATAGCTATATTAATAGGAAATGCCTCAGCATAAAGCTGCTTAAGTTCAATTATCACAACTTAAGACTAATAAATATAATTTGGAGGACTCGTCAGTAATCTATAGGATTCAACGATGAATCTTATTAAGTTAGTTTCGGATAGTTATCAGACAGTTAGCACTGAATATATTTAGAATTCAGGAATGTTAATTGGTTATACGACATCAGAATTAAATAGTATTAAAATAGACAATTTGTGTCTTCAACAGTAATTATAAAGTTTGGCTTCATCGTTCTCCAATTTTGGTCTTATAGGAACTAACAGTGAAAATGCGTCGATCACAAATTCTGTTCTGATCTTTGAAATAGAGGTTCTATGTTTGAAACAATTTGGAATAATAGGTAATTAGTCAACTCTCTTGACATAAACTTCTGATGAATTAATGCTTCACGTTCATGTTACTAACATACAAATACATATGAATCTAACTGCTTATAACGATAGTTTTAGTGTCAGTGCTGTTTCTGGTAAGCTAGTAGGAAACTTAATTATTGAGAATTTTAAGTTAAAGAATGCACTAATCCGTTCCGTTTACAGGATAGGCGGACTTGTAGGATTTTCTTATAACTCAAATATTAAAATTTTGAGTGTACACATTTTTAACAACAGCTTTTATGCTAAAGATACATATGTTTCTTTGATAGTAACTTAGCTCATACAGTCAACTGTAATGGCAAATGATTTGTTCATTTCGTAAAACATTATTTCAAGTTAACATATGGTAGGCGGATTAGTAGCGATGGGAAGTGAATCTTAAATTTACGCTGTTAATTTGATTTTAGACAACTCTTTGCACGCTGACGGTATGGCTGGAGGCTTTATTGGATTAGGCAATTCAGTAAATTATACTATTAACTAACTTAAATTGTAAGGAACTATTAGTGTTGAGCAATGGAATGCTGGTAGTATTTGCGGAGTTGCATACGGTGGTTAAATTGGAATTAATAATTCAATTATATAAAAGAACAATGTAACTGCCATGTTTAAAGTGGGAGCAGTAGTTGCTTATTGTACATAATCCTAATATATAATAGATAATTTAACAATTAATTATTGCAATATTAGTGCTTAAGAAATGGCTGGAGCAATATCTTAAGCTGATAACTCTTAATATATTGTGACAAAATTTAATATGTTAAATACCATAGTCGTAGGACAAAGATATGTAGGTGGTTTCGTTGCTCATTCTAGAGACTCATAATTTTTAATTAATAATTTATTGATACAGTCTTGCTAAATTTTGTCTGATACAGAGCATGCAGCTGGTTTTGGTGGTTCTGTTGACAAATCTAGCTGCTCAATATATGATTCAATTATAGAAAATACTGAAATTAGTGCAGACAGGTTTTGTGGAGGATTTATTTCATATTAATTTAATTGTTCAGAAGTAGTAAGTAATTTAAGCTTGTCTGAGTTAAGTATATCAGCAAATAATATCGCTGGAGGATTTTCTGGTCAAAGCTATTATACTAATATAACTGCTAACAAACTAAATATAACTTTAAGCAGCATTAAAAGTTCAAATCATGTAGTTGGAGGGTTCGTCGGTTAAGGGGTTTATTTACATATAATAATGCAAAACTCAAGTATTATACTTGTTTAAATTAGTGGGTTAAAATATTATGGACTTATAATCGGGATTGATGAAAGGGAAAATGTATTCTAAATCTCAAGTTCTACATCTTCAAAATATTAAATCAACAATATTCTTTAGGAGGATTGCCCTAGCTTAACAAACAATTATTCAGTTAATCAATGCTCATGAGTGATAAAAATATTCATTTAATTTATCAATAGAATATTTGTAGATTTAGTTTCTGAATTACTATATTTACTCTTTATGCAGTAGATAACAGAAATATGCTTTCTGTAAATCAGGTTAAAGTTGTTGCACGAGTATTTACAAACGGCGTAGGAAGAAATCAACTTTTTAATTTTGTAAATAGTAATACATTATTATATAACTATTTGGATTTATATAGTAATGTCTAAATTACTGACTATACAGGCTGCAGAAGACACAGACTTCAATGACAACACGATAATTAAGCTTCCAAATGAAACAAAATTTGAATAAATATCAGTTTACTAAGTTGTAAAATTTCATAAACAATCTGAAATCTGACAATACCAACAATATCCCTGACTAGAGCTGTTATTAAATTGTATCATACAATATCGACCTGGGCCGTTGTACAGTATACAAATTTATACAATATACAACCGTTAAATGATGGGTTGAATGAAGATCTAAAAATATATTATTACACACTTAGTCTTTATATTATTCTGTTTAAAGCTTGCTATATATTTCTTATAATGTGTGCTAGATTATTTAGCAAGATAATGATTCAAATATCATCACAAAAGTGAATTTCTATTGATATAATCTTTTTTTAGGTGTGAATATTTAAGTTAAAAAATAATTAATAATTAATAGTTATATAATTTACAATCACACTCTTACATCGTCGAGTTTCACCATAACTTTTAGTACTATTCTTAATGTGTAATGGACTAAATTTATCTATGGAGACAATATCGCTGATAAGTTATAGCATCACCACGATTATTGAATATATAATAAATATTAACTTTAACTAACTACGACATATCTGTGATTAACAAATATCTGCTTTATTTCCCAATTAGTAGTTGCTAAATATAATTATTCAATTTTTCATTGTTTGCATTTTGGAATAAAATACCTTTTACTTAAAGGTAAAAATTACGGTTAATATGTGTTTACCTGAAATTGTGCTTGGACGAATATTTGTGTCTTTGCAACACTTATATCATTCTCCTTGTGATAGTTAATGCCTTTATTTGGCATTGATTGTGGTGAAGCGGATTATTGTTTAAATGTGTTAAAATGTTATAATTATAATAAATTTATATTCTTGTAAATTCTGTAAATTACAATAAATAATCCAGCGTTGATATTGACTCCATTTTTTCTATATAGTCTCTAAATAGCATAATAACAATAATTTGTAAAATTCATAATTATAAATTTCCATTTCACGTCGTCACTTGTGATTTTACTTATTATATCGATCCGATTCTAAATGCAAACGTATAAGTAATGTCATTTATCTTCTCTCGCATCGATATAGATGATAAAAATGTAAATATAATTGGTCTTATAATATTTAATCATTCTCTAAGAATTATTTACATTAAGTGTGGTAAAAGTTAATAGCTGCATAAATATAATATATAATGACATAATTTTAATTAATTACTTCAAATTAATCATAAACTTGCCAAATGTTATACAACCAATTCTTTGAAATTGTAAACAACCGTACAACCCTAAAACAGGACTAACTGAACCATACAACCCAAATAACAGCCCTATCACTGACTAGGATAACAAACAAAGACTTTCCCAATCATTACAAAAGAACGAACCACAATATAGAAGAACGAAAGAAGCTTCCAAATGAAACCAATTTTGAATAAATATCTTAAAGTTATAACATCGAAAACTGGCTCTTTGTGCTAAAAACTCTTAATTAAAAACTTCTAATATCTAAAACTGTTAATAAGTGAATTACCAGTGCGAGCGTGATGAAAGTGAATGGTGGTCACAAGTTGGTTGTTCGCGTTAAATTAATTTATATATTACAGTAATATTTCAAAACTTTTTTTGGAATTCGGGAGTGAAATTTTACAAATATAATGCATTACATACCCTTCGAAATATTAAAGTAAAATAACTTCGTTTTTAAGTTTCCTTTACACTTCATTTTTCCGACCTGATTTTGGCCTTATCTTGATACCCGTCACATGTACGAACATTTTGTTAGTATATTAATACAAGTGATATTAAGGTTATCTAACACACTTGACTTGTATTGCTTCTATCGCTCTATATTTGGAGAAAAGATAAAAATTTACAATTCTAATATTTCTTCAAAGTAAATTAATGCACAAAAGTAGCTTAAATACTGGTTCTCATGCTGCGGTAATCCAGACTTATTTTCAGATATGATGCAAAATAAAGAAACTACAAATATCATAATTGTTCTAATTTCAAAATCTTCTCAAATTAGTTTGCTTTTGAAATAATGTTTAAAAGACATTTCCGATCATTCATAAAATTTTAAAATTTTACTTTATTATTCGCGGCCAAGGTAAAACAAATTCATTCAATAAATTTCAACACGCCTTCTGATCTCGATCCCAACTCGATTACTGTTAAATATTCTAAGAATCCAGTGCATTTATATTTACTATTAATTTGATTGTGGATTGATACAACCCGCTTAATTCTTAGACAGGCCGGAAATATCAATAACATAAAGCTCCTGTTTGCCATTTTGTATTTCTGACATTTTTGTATTTCTACACAATGATGGACGTACTTGTTTTAAACATTAAGAGTAAACACTGATATATGCACCGTGTTGATACTTTAGCGCCTACAATACTAAAATGGACTGCAAAGAATTGAATTAGCAGAAGAACCGAATTAACTAGAGATTCCGGCGGCGTCTGGCAGTAGATTCTCGTCCGTCGAATAAACCGAAAATTGCAATTGTTCGCTACCGATTAACAATAATACATGAAATTCGGGTTGAGTAATCTGTTGATTTATGATAAATAATACTATGTTTATCATATTTGCAGCTTGTTTTTATTATCACTGCGAACGATCTGTTTGATACATAATTACACGTTATCATAAATTACAAATATCTCGAGCTCTCAGAGCTCAAAGTGCATGCATTCAAATATATGTTTCTGAACTTGGTGCGCCAAAATATTATAATGCAGATATACGCTCTATGTTTTATCAAAAGTTTTAGTGGGATCATTCGGTGTTGTGTATATAATCCAACGCTAAGTTTGCAACAATTACAATCCTATTTATCATATTTTTGAATTGAGGCTACTATTAGAGAGATTACCAAAGTAAAATCATCTACCAAAAACTAAAGTGTTTTGACTGCAAAGCTTTTACTAAAGTATCCAATGTTTTCTTCTATTCTAACTATTTTCAAACAAATAAATCATTTGCAGTATTCTCACTGTGTCAATAACATATATTTTAACAACAACCAATACAGCTATTGCCAGAAGTCCGGCTAGCTCAACAACGTCAAGGTCCAAAACGATATCGTGTTGGCCCACAAAAACAACAACGTGAATCTGTACATTTATGCCAACCGAACCCAGCAGGCTACTATGGAGTCGCAAGTCTTCAACTACAACATCAAGACGTTCGCGATATTCGGCTTCAACAATCGCCAGGAAATACACGACTCGCAAATCAACATGTCGCTGAAGTTCGACGTGCTGCAAGGCGCTTTGATTTGCATCCAGTGCGACGTGTTCGTGCATAACTGCACCTTGGTCTTCGTAGCGAGAGGGCAGCAGGTTTCTGGCGTGCTCATTGAATCGCTTGCAAACATCCAAATAATGTAGTCGTTCGTGCAATTCAGGCACGCCAGCGGAAATTCGTCTGGAATCGTAAACACAGTGAACAATGCAATGGACAACTTTACGATCGCGCATTGTAAACTGACCGGACACAACATCATAACTAGCCCATTCAACGGCTACATTTCTTCAGCCGTTCTCACGCATGTAGTAGTCAACGTAACAGATTTCTATGTTTGCGCGGGTTACACTGATATGCTAGGCCAGTTGAGTGTGACCATAACTCAAAAAGGTAGCGAAGTAGAAAGGTGCGACATCTGCGGGAGTCTATATTATGTGTACGGGTTGTGCGTAGATTCCATACAGTACGGAACCCTGGCGAACGGAACCATGCAGTGCGTCTACCCGTTTGAATACGCTAACGACAAATGCGAGTGCGCGTACGGCCACCTTCGAAACGGATCCGCGTGCATCAATCTCATCGACGCCATTGAAAACCAGCAAAACACAGAAACTTTGCTCAATAACATATCGTCTCAGTTTAAGGCTGCAGATCAAAATTTAGTGTCCAACATTTCCGCATTGAACTAAAGAATCTTTAATAACGTCACACAGCTTCTAGACATGATGAAATAGAACTCTTCCGCGCTTGAGCAATATATTTTATCCAACTTTTCAAAAGCAGAATAATTTTTAATATCTAACACAACTGCAATGGACAACAGAATTCGAGACAATATCAATATTATGAACTAAACAATATGTGATAGTTAATCAAGTTTTGATAAATAAATAAATAGCAAATATAAACTATATGAATTAATTATAAATTAAAATATCAGTATTTTAAATCATAGAATCACTAATAATATATCCGAAGTATCTAACTATTTGATATCATCTTAAATCAGTATCGAAAATAATATATTGTCTAATATTACATTAATGGATTCATTATTAAATTAAAATGTATTGTCATTAAATTAAAGATTGAATAATAATAGCACAGAACTACAAAGCAATATGTAAACTAAAATGATTCATTTATAAAATTCACTTCTTGATAACACAACTGAACTAGATTAAAGAATTTATAATAATATATCAGCATTAAATAGTAGTTCTGTGAAAAGCATTTCAGAATTAGAATTAATTTCATCTTATTAATAAAGCAATATAACAGCATTAAATTAAAAACTTTAAGATAAGATAACTGAATATGATTTTAAAACAACTGATATATAAGCTAAAATCTACAATTTATCAATAGTTTTATCTTGTTTAAATAACAACGGTCATGTAGTTGGCGAAAACTGTTATGTTCTCAGAAAATTAATTGATTAAAACAAATAAATAAAATGTGAACAATAAACGTTCTTCTATGTATTTGATATTTAAATAGTTACAGTTTCTTTGGATGTTACGAACGGATCGTATTTTAGTAACATAAACGTTTTGAAAAACTCTTTTATTGATATTTAAGATAACGTATTTACTTCTGATCAACCTCTTTTTAAAAACCAAAATAGTTTTACGAACATGAAAATATAGTTTGGAACCTAATTATTGTCAAAAATATCAATGATTACAAATAGCTAAACATTAAGTATAAACTAACTTATTATTAAATCTAAAATTAATACATAGTTTGAAACAAGTGAATACATTAATATTCTTTCACCAACAGTAACTTACGCAACCATTACAAATCTATTGGTGAACCTTAGTTTTAAAATGTCATAAGGAAATATTACTTTAATCAACAATATTAATGGTGTACTGAATGTAACAAACTATCATATTTTAGGGTGCTATCAAAGTATTAAAACAGTAGCTATGATCGGATTGAATATAGAATCAACCTTTATGAATATAAATTATCTCAGTTTTACTCCTTAATTGTACAATGTTGGAAACTGCTCTTCATATTTTTTGAGTTATATAAATTAATGCGATATTTAGTTCATAAATATTACTATATTATTGGGGAATAATTTAAATCCTTCTATTTTAAATAATATTATTATTAGTAATGAATCTAATTATTACTAATTTGGAGGGTTAATAACTAATCTAAAAGAATCAATATTGAGTGTCACTAACGTAATATTAGATAATTATCAGAATTTAATCACCACATCTATACAATAATCAGGAATATTGGTTGGTTATGTTTCATCTAAAATATAATGTGTTAATATTTATAACCTTTGTTTGTAATAAAACATTTATAGTGAATAGTCATCATTATAAAATTTTGGAATAATTGGAATAAATTGTGGACGAATATTAATTCAAAATTCTAAAATATTTTTCAAAATTAATGTAATTTCTAGTTCTACAAAATCTATTGGAATCATTGGATTTTAATCTGATGATGATTAATAAAGAAAATATCATGTATAATTATCAAATATATATGCAACTTTAATATTAAACTAAAATGGTTAAAATATAGGATCATTTATTGGTAAATTAGTTGGTAATTTAACAATTACATAGGGAATAACAATAAATAGTCATATTAAATCATCTACAAATGTAGGTGGTTTTGTTGGTTGCTTAATTAATTCAACTAGTATTATTGAATAATCAAAATTATTAAACAATATCATTTCTGTTTTTGAACAGTAAGCTGGTGGAATTATTGGATTATCTCAATTATCTAATTAAATTATTAAAAATATAAATATTACAAATAATAATATATCAGGTAATCTTGTTAGTGGATTCGTGAGTAGATCTGAATAATCTAATTTTGATATATTAAATGTACTAATTATAAATAATAACATTTTAGCTCAAAATTTAGCGGCTGGATTTATATCACTTTCCATATTGTCTTCTAATTATTCAATTAATTAAATGTTTATATAACTTAATACATTGAATTCCAAGTAGCAACACTCCGGTGGATTTGGATGTGTAAGTTATGACACCGATATTTATATATCAGATTCTCATTTCGAAAACGCGATTCAATCAAATAGTAATGCAGCTGGTTTTATAGGAGTTTTAGTATAATCTACTATTCTGATAAATAAATTAATGTTATTAAATAGTGATATATAGACAGAGACCAATTTTGGGGGATTGTTAGGTCATGTAAGTAACTCTAATTGCACGATTTAGTTAATTAATATTATAAATTGTTCTATTAAAGCAACTTAACAGTTTGCTGGAAGTATATTTAGTGCCGTTTATAATTCAAAAATATTAATCATAGACTCAAAAGTTCACAATAATATGGTAAAAGCTCTTAATGATGTGGGTGGATTAATAGGTTAGAGTAATTCGGTTAATACTTCTTTTCGTAATATAACAGTATTTTAAATGTATATTTCAGCTTAAATGGGTGCAGGAGGATTAATCGGACGGTCTTCTATGGAAAATATAGAAATAGAAAATATAAGTATTATACAATGCAGAATCATTTGTATTGAAAGATATGGGATTGTGGTTGGAAGCATGTATAATTCTTTGTTTGCAATTGTATCCTCAATCTATTAAAATATTAAAATAAATAACATAATATAAGAAGACTGTCCAAATATAACAAATGCAGTTTCTGTTAATCAGTGCACTTGAGTGATTTTTTAATTATAATATAGATTCTTTGATTATAATAACCAATTAAATTAGTAAATATATCAATACGAGATATCATATATGTGACTTAACTTTAATTTAGCATTATTACAATTGGGAATACATAATCATGTGAACCCGCACGACATAGTGATATAATGGAATAAATAGAAGAACGTGTAGATATCAAGTTGTCTAGCGCGTGCAGCTGTATGAACTTTAACCCACAATTTGAAGTTCTAAAAGTGATGACTTTATATGAGATTGGCGCGTGGCCAACGCTAGCTCTTTGGCACGGGCGTGATGAAAGCAAGCGGCGGTCACAAGCTGGTTGTTGGTGTGAAATTATTCTAAATTTTCAAAGCATCCAGTGAATTTACATTCCTGTTAATTTAATTGTGGATTGATACCACCCGCTTAACAGCTTCGCGCTGTCTGTTTTTACTTTCAGCAGAATCGTCTGCCTCTATTCACGCGAGTGGGCCCGCTGTGATTCAGCTCACCACTGAGAGTTTGACTCTGATACGGTCAATGTTATTCCTGATATTTCGAGAACATGAATCAAAATGCAAAACCTACCTCCGCTTTGAAATGATGCACGCTGAAACCTAATAACGATTCTTCAGCCAGTATCCAGTACCCTCATTTTTGCTCATGCAGAGCTGTTGTATTTCTACACAATGATGGACGTACTTGTTTTAAACATTAAGAGTAAACACTGATATATGCACCGTGTTGATACTTTAGCGCCTACAATACTAAAATGGACTGCAAAGAATTGAATTAGCAGAAGAACCGAATTAACTAGAGATTCCGGCGGCGTCTGGCAGTAGATTCTCGTCCGTCGAATAAACCGAAAATTGCAATTGTTCGCTACCGATTAACAATAATACATGAAATTCGGGTTGAGTAATCTGTTGATTTATGATAAATAATACTATGTTTATCATATTTGCAGCTTGTTTTTATTATCACTGCGAACGATCTGTTTGATACATAATTACACGTTATCATAAATTACAAATATCTCGAGCTCTCAGAGCTCAAAGTGCATGCATTCAAATATATGTTTCTGAACTTGGTGCGCCAAAATATTATAATGCAGATATACGCTCTATGTTTAATCAAAAGTTTTAGTGGGATCATTCGGTGTTGTGTATGTAATCCAACGCTAAGTTTGCAACAATTACAATCCTATTTATCATATTTTTGAATTGAGGCTACTATTAGAGAGATTACCAAAGTAAAATCATCTACCAAAAACTAAAGTGTTTTGACTGCAAAGCTTTTACTAAAGTATCCAATGTTTTCTTCTATTCTAACTATTTTCAAACAAATAAATCATTTGCAGTATTCTCACTGTGTCAATAACATATATTTTAACAACAACCAATACAGCTATTGCCAGAAGTCCGGCTAGCTCAACAACGTCAAGGTCCAAAACGATATCGTGTTGGCCCACAAAAACAACAACGTGAATCTGTACATTTATGCCAACCGAACCCAGCAGGCTACTATGGAGTCGCAAGTCTTCAACTACAACATCAAGACGTTCGCGATATTCGGCTTCAACAATCGCCAGGAAATACACGACTCGCAAATCAACATGTCGCTGAAGTTCGACGTGCTGCAAGGCGCTTTGATTTGCATCCAGTGCGACGTGTTCGTGCATAACTGCACCTTGGTCTTCGTAGCGAGAGGGCAGCAGGTTTCTGGCGTGCTCATTGAATCGCTTGCAAACATCCAAATAATGTAGTCGTTCGTGCAATTCAGGCACGCCAGCGGAAATTCGTCTGGAATCGTAAACACAGTGAACAATGCAATGGACAACTTTACGATCGCGCATTGTAAACTGACCGGACACAACATCATAACTAGCCCATTCAACGGCTACATTTCTTCAGCCGTTCTCACGCATGTAGTAGTCAACGTAACAGATTTTTATGTTTGCGCGGGTTACACTGATATGCTAGGCCAGTTGAGTGTGACCATAACTCAAAACGGTAGCGAAGTAGAAAGGTGCGACATCTGCGGGAGTCTATATTATGTGTACGGGTTGTGCGTAGATTCCATACAGTACGGAACCCTGGCGAACGGAACCATGCAGTGCGTCTACCCGTTTGAATACGCTAACGACAAATGCGAGTGCGCGTACGGCCACCTTCGAAACGGATCCGCGTGCATCAATCTCATCGACGCCATTGAAAACCAGCAAAACACAGAAACTTTGCTCAATAACATATCGTCTCAGTTTAAGGCTGCAGATCAAAATTTAGTGTCCAACATTTCCGCATTGAACTAAAGAATCTTTAATAACGTCACACAGCTTCTAGACATGATGAAATAGAACTCTTCCGCGCTTGAGCAATATATTTTATCCAACTTTTCAAAAGCAGAATAATTTTTAATATCTAACACAACTGCAATGGACAACAGAATTCGAGACAATATCTCTGAGATTTAAAGAAATACTTAAATTGTGTTTACATAACTGGAGTAATAATTAAATTCTAACTACTCATACCTAGATTATAACATCTATTAAAATATTAGTATTTTAGATTAATAAATTGCTGAATAAGTGAATTTAACACGAAGTTATATAAATAGTAATATCTCAGCTTTGGAGAATTATTTATTGCTTAATTATTCTAAAGCAGAATAATCTATTATTTCAAATTATTCAAGTTTAAATGAAAACATTCGTGATAATTTTACTTAGCTTTAAAATACTATTGATACAAATTCAATTAGCTTAAATAACTCAATTATGAATAACACCTCTATTATAGATGTAAGATTGTATAATAACATTACCGCTTTGAATTAAACAATTTAAGCTAATATTTCATCTATTTAACAAATATAGAGTAATATATCGAAAAATATATCAGTTTTCGATGATAAACTTAATACAACTATTGAAAACTTTGATGACGTTTTCAATTATCTCTATGTTCAACTAAATAATTTAACTGATAACATTTATTGTTTAAACAACTACGGTAACATAATAAACGAAACTTGCTTCACAACGAGCGAACTAAATAGTTCTGAATAATAATGTAAGCAATACGTTTTCTTCTTCATTTTCGATATTGAGTAAATATCTTATACGGTTAGTAGCTCGAGTGGTGAATATATATTTAATTCAGAAACAATAATTTAAAATGCATTTATTGACCTTGTTGATAATGTATACACAAACATTACACCTCTATTTTAAACTTAAAACAATTTTCTTAACGTTAAAATTTAAATCGGTAACTAAAATACCGCTAGTGGCTCATCTTTACTCACATTGAGCTAAAATATTACAATTCAATAATTAATTATCATGTCAAAAATAAATAGTGAAATATTAATTAATTTAAATGGTTGGCTAAATATTTTAATGGATTATTCTAATATCAGTAGTATTAATAACTTACTAATCAATTTAAACATACCAATATGTTCAGTTAATATAGCTCTAATTGCTTTTAGTTAAAATTTGAATTTATCAAACTATTAACTTCTTGGAAATTATTAAAGTAGTAAATCGGTATGTACAATTAAAAATGTTGCATACTAATCCATAATTAGACTACAAAACATAAATTTTAGGCCAACTATATTTAATGTAGGCAGATCTTCATCATACTTTATTAGTTATACATCAATTAGCACAATATTAATAGATAATGCAGCAATTATTATAGGTAACAAAACGTTAAACTCTATACTTTCATAAATATATTCATAGTATTAAAATAATATGTTAGAATTTGGTGGTTTAATTTATAAAATATAAAATGATTCTTAAATTTAAATCCGAAATATATTTATTGATTGTTATTAAATAATTATAACAGACTATGTTTGGTACGCAGGTATTTTAATAGGATAAGCATTGTCGAACCAAAATTCAATACATATAGATAAAATATGCTTATATTCAAATATTTAAGGAACATACAAATCAGTTTATAACTTTGGTCTTATAGGATAAAATTATGGTAATTTGTGCATATAATAATCTGTTTTGACATTCGCAATGTAAGGATTAAATGTAAGAATAGACTATTTAGGTATAATAGGAATACAAATATAAGATATTAATCTACTGTAAACTAATTCGTCTATATTAAATTCATCTATTGTCCTTGAATTTAACCTTACTGACGGAGATAATGTTGGTTTAATGGGTTCATCAAATTCATCTAATGTTACAATAAGTAATACAATATTAAGTAATAGCTAAGTTAGCGGCACTAATTGTATTGGAATGGTAGGTTATGCAGCATCTTAAAATATTACTCTGTTAAATATATCAATATTTAAAAATATCTTAACTGGAAAATCCCGTTACGTAGCAAGTATTTTTGGGGCTTGCCATACAAACATAGCTATATCTAACTCATCTATTTATTAAAGCAATATATCAGGCGAAAATTATATCGGTGGCTTAATTGGACGATCATATAAATCGAATATTACTATGAGTAATACTATTATTTCTCATATTGTAATAGTATATCCAAAACAATGGGATAGTAAAAACAATGGAATTGTGATTGGCGACTCAGAAAATACCGTTTTTACGATAAATTAATCAAAAAGTAACAATAACTATATTAATAATAAACTGTTAACTAATTGTGAGGACATAACCAATAATGTATCTGAAACATAATGTAATTGAGATCGAAATAGTGAGTTAATAAATAATTATTATACATGCATATACATTTTTCATTTTCCTCCATTTCATGTCATTTTCTCGCCCACTCCAAAACAAATGCCTGTGAAGCTTGTTATGTACGACTTCAAGCAGTGTGATCCGAAGCGTTGCTCTGGTCAGCGCCTAGCTGCCCGTGGCCTGATCAAGACCATTCTCAAGTCCCAGCCCTTCACCGGGGTCCTCCTTTCCTCTGAAGGAACGTCTTATTTCTCAGTAGCCGACGTCCCTCAAATAAATTAATCTGGTCTTGGTGTGGTGGATTGCTCTTGGAATGAAATCCTCAGGCACGATTCTGTTCCAATTAAGCAGTTGAAGTGCAAAACGCACCGTTTGCTCCCGTTTTTGATCGCTGCGAACGCGGTCAATTACGGAAAACCAATGCACCTGAACTGTGCAGAAGCAGTAATTGCTGGTCTGTATATAATGGGCGCTGTTGATCAAGCACTTGAATTGGCTGAGGTTATCAGTTACGGAGGGCAGTTCATAAAGCTCAATCAAGAGTACTTGGATTTATATAAGGAGTGCGCTGACAGCGCTGAGATTGTTAAGGTGCAGGAGGGAATCATAGCCAGGCTCGGGGACAAGGAAGAAAAAGTTGAACTCATGGAAGAACTTGAAGAAGAGGAAGAAATAGACTACAACGCGATATACAACAAAATACAAGAAGAAAAGCAGTGAAAGAGAGAAAGAGATATAATACTGCATTTTGATGCTATCTTTATTAATTCTTTGTATTAAATACTTCTTTACAGTATATATTATACATATAGCTTCAAAATTATAAATAATGAACCATTTTTAATTGTTGACTTATACTCATCGTTTAAGATATTTATATACGTATATGTACGATTAAGCTCAACGGTCAACGTTAGAGCTGAAGTGGCATTGCTGGAATACCAGC
This sequence comes from Hexamita inflata, assembly GCA_963988835.1. Taxonomy (NCBI): domain Eukaryota; phylum Fornicata; order Diplomonadida; family Hexamitidae; genus Hexamita; species Hexamita inflata. Next base: position 359,663 of record CAXDID010001226.1, read on the forward strand.
TTTGTTTAGTGTGATCGATGGTGTGTTCATACGGTTGCGCTTCTCGTTCCTCGCCGCATCCAACTTCCTGATGCGGCTCAGCCAATCGGTTGCGGAAGGTAAAATCCCCGATTCGAAGTGCTGAGCTGCCATCAACGAGCATTCAGGATTGGAAAGCGGTAACCGCTCCATTGCTTCCTTATAAACGCAGATGGTACGACGCAGGCGGATTCCCGTATAGATCGGCTTGCACGAAGCAGCCGCGTTACAGTACTGGATGCTTGTACCCGAGTCATTGGTTGCCTTGGCTACGGAGGTGCGCCTAACGTACATAGGTGTATCTAAAACTAATGATCATTCGCGTGAACCTACAGTTCCTGTACAGAAGACCGAACTAGTATAAACGAAAGTTAAGTGAGTGGGATATATACATACTTATCGTTTAAGATATTTATAAATTTATATAAATTTATCATTTATTTATAATTTATCACTCAACATCAAATGATTCGCGCAATTATCGATTGTTGAAATCCCAAATATTTAATAAGTAGATTAACATTATATTTTTTGTATGTTGATATGTTTTATTTTGACACAAATTTTGCTTATAATTTACTAAGTTCCTTTCTTATGCCAGTTTTTCTTTAAATAAACTTTCTAAATATATTTTAACTACTGTTTTTGACATCAGAATGCACTTAAATATCAACTACGTAAGGAAAAAGCAGTAAACTGAATTTTTTTGTATTTACAGTTTGTTAAAATTAGTAATTCTGTTTAGCTGCTTAACTATGTTAAATTTATTAAGGAAGTGTGTAAATTTACATTTTATGATTCAGGTAGAGCTTTTATTTCACAGCTTGATATACTTATTTTATTGCACTTAAATATATTGAAGTTCTATTAACTCATTTTAAAAATCTTAACTTGGTTTGTTTATATGGGGTTAGCATTCAAGTTATCTGAATTGGCAAATAAGCAGTTTGAGAAGATGATTTAGTTCCATTTAATATTCTGCATCTGTTGTAAGTCAATTCGCATGTTTTTCAGATAAATTAGCTCCGGTGTACAAAATTTTAGTTATCTTAAGTCGATATCAACGTTTTCTAGTTCTAATTCTAAATTTATCTTGCCGTTATGCAACGGTGTGAAGTCAAATTCGTATTTGGATTATTCGTTTATTTTGATGTTTATTTTAAATTATTAATTGAATTTTTAATTGAATTCTCCGATTAGTTTACAATTTTCGAAGCAAACAGTGTCCCAGAACCAGCCTATAGTGTTTAAATCGCAAATATAATCTGTTAAGTGGATTTTGAACCCGAATTTATGTTAATAAAATTATTTGAGCAAATTTGCTTCAGGTTTGCTCAAATTTGCTTTGAAAACTTAATCACTTTGTAGTGACCTGGCTTGAACGCTCAACTAATTGCATTTAGCGTTCTAAAACGCGTTCAAACTGTTAATATCCGTTTGTTGAATGAATATTGAGTTCGATATGAGCGCGTTTGGCTGCAGTTCGTTATCGTAGGTGCAATTGGTTAAGTAAACGCAATCCCAAATCCCATTTAAGTTTTTAAGATTAATCGTTTAGTCTTAAATAGAAAGTGATTTGATCTTGCTTTTAATATTTGTGTTGTTAAATATGCTCGGTAGGTAAAATACTTGGATTTGAGGGAAACTGATATAGTAGTTTAACACTCATATATAAAAAAGATTTTTTATGTTTGAATTTTATACCACCTCCAAAATTCGCCAAATTACCAAAATTTTATTATTTGAACATGGTTCGAGATATAAATATAAGTTGTTGGGATATTAATGACCTTAGACCAGAACATCTATGATTTTAATTTCAGTCATTTATTATTGATATTAGCGTAAATAAAAAATTTTACATCAAAATACTACCTATTACATTCAATCCTAAGTAACGAGAAAATATCTGGTCGGTGGGCCTAATGTGAAATAATGTCTGACGCAATTTGAATAAGTATGTGAGTTTTCGTCATAATAGTTAAGTATGCCTGAGCTGGACTCAATTTACGGGTAACTTCAAATGTTGTATTTCACTATGCAGGTACTCCAAATATAACTGTAGTTGGACTTGAAGAAACAAGTTTTACTCAATTATATTTCGTGTGATCATTCGGAAGGTCAAAATTTAACGAAACTATAAGTTAAATACCTACCTTAGCTCCGCTAATTCAAGAGTGATCGACTTTATTCTTTGAAATACTATAACACAGACGATGCTAGTATTGATTATTTCCTTCTCATATAAATCCATTTTTTCACAAAAGTCAAGATAAATAATATCAGATGCCAAAATTATAGCGTTAAATAATAACATACTATGCAATTACTTTAATAACATTATGTGTTTGTTTGAGTTTATAAACTGGTTTATCTATATAATCAAATATAGAATTTATTCAATTTATATGAAGTGGGAAATACTTAAAAGAATTTAATTATTATATTATGCAGTAGTTAACTTCAAACTAGTTAAAATATAACTTTAGTCTTTTTATTGGTTTATTTGCCTCATATATTTAGTTTTTGATTTTATGTTACAAAAGTCTATGATGAAATTGAAATATAATTTTACTATTGATTATTGTTGTTCGTATTGACCAAATTAATTTATTAGTAGATTGTAACAAATCAATATTATAATTTAATATCAAAATTGCCGATTTTCTAATCACAACAAAATATCAATATAATGCAGTTCTTTAACTGCTTTTGAAGTTAATACACAAGTCACTATTAATATGCTGCAATAGAGCTGACAGGTCTCAATACACTGCATTTACAATTATTCATTAATATTCAAAAAATGAATAGAACATACATTATCATTCGAGGTAGAAGTAACCGTAAAGTATATTTATATATGATAACGTAACCAAAATATTATTAAAATATATTTGCGTTTCTTATCTAGATAATCAAATTATTTTAAACACAACGAAATATATTATTTTGAAGAATTAATCCATTAAATTAATTTAATCAAGGTAATGCCATAATAATAAATTTCGTAATCATTATGCTCTGCGTTACATTTTTACTTATAAATATGATATAGAATATTGTTGATGTGGAGGTTATATCTAAACTTGCTTAGCACATACAACCTCTCGTATTATCGAATACATCTATTTACAATTAATACAATATATAATTAACACAGAATACTAATTTAAGTATTTAGAGAAATGTGCTTCAAAATATGATTTCGAATAGCCCATGATAGATATTAAATATAATTTGTGTCAATGTATAATTATCTTTCTTTTTCAATTTAAAATCAAAGTCGAAGTTACCCGTAAGTTGCTGATAATGATTAGTAGCTCATATTACTAAATCGAAAAATGTAATAATTTTCACTATTTTAATAACTTGGACCAGAGATAACTTCCATAATTTATAACAATATGTATGAAGTAGTCGTACTCAAACTAATCAAAATATAAAATGAAATCACTCTAAATGATGTAAGCCTCAGAAAGTAAAGCAAAAAGCAGATTCTTGGAGTGAAAATATAAATGCTGAAATTAAAAACTTCAAACAAAATTTCACTTGTTACTAGATGTGTATTACAATTTTATACTAAATCAGTTCCAACTCTTCTAAAAGCATGACCGAGCATATTTGTGTTGTTGCAATTACACAAATCAAAACTACAGCTTTTATCGTAATAAAACCTTAAAGTGTTTAGTTCAGGTAATTAAAATAGTTAATCTAGTTACACAGAACAATTTTATATTTGCAAGTCCCAAATTATGCATTATTGCTAAATTTCACCAGTACATGTACAATTCTTCAATAAAATATTAGCCCAGTTGCCTGTAAATAAAGATAAATATATTTTACTATCGTTAAATTCTAAATACCGCGATCTGCACAATAATAAATTTAATATTGAATGATTATCTTAGTAAGTCACGTTGCGTAACCTAATATTACTGTAATTTTCAGATAAATCATGCATATTAATTTACGTGTGCATGTCTACTTAATCTGTCCAGGTGATAATTAAGTCTTGCTAATTTTCTTCAAATAAATATGGCATTATTGAAGTGAAAATCAAACATTATAGAACTAATTAAACAGATTAAATAATCACTTTAATAATAATGGTTTAATGTTTTCATTATAACGAATGAAAACATCAATTAATGGCACTACTTAAACACAATATGAACTCTTCTGACTAATATTTCTGTATAGTTTTATAGGTAGTGTGACGTTTCTTTTCAATTATTCTGTAATTCTAAATATAATTAATATTTAAACATAAAATATTTTAAAATATAACAAAATAGCTACAATAGCTGACTCACTGAGCCTTCCAGAATTGGAGGAGGGTCTTTTCGTACCAGCCGGAGGTATCGCCCTTGATATCTTTGGCGAGACTTCCGTATTGCTTGTACATTTCATTGATTCCTTAGTAATATCTGTCTCTGAAGAGTACGGAAACGTTAACTAAAGATTTATCACGGGTACCGATACCCTTGATGGAATCTCTGATAATATAGCAGCATCCATTAACTGGTGATTGGAGGGAATCATGAGCTAACAAATACGCCTTTTCAGATCTGCCGGCGAATTCCTTGATAATAGTTTCTCTCAGTGTTTTCTTGTATTTTTGCATGTAAGCTGCGCATATTTGGTTGAATTCTTCGTGTGTTGAGGAGCATAGGATTCTGATGAATACGTTTTCGTCGGTACCGTTTCCTTTGGCGGCGGCGAAGAGCTCATCGGCGTCCTGTTGTGGTGTACCTCTTGGATAGCGCATTTGACATATCCAAGCTCTGAGGAGTCTGGCCCAGTCGGCATTCTTCGCGATATCGTCAGAAATGTCGTCAAGTATATCCTTCAAAGTAATTCTGAAATATTCTGAGCAAAGGGTTTCCATGTCTTCGGTGTCGGCCATGAGAACCAATTCAATTAGTGGGCGTTCGTCAGTTCCGCAGCCTTCAACGGCTTCTTTGATCTTTCTTGCCCAGTACTGGTATCTGCCTTCGAAGGAACCGCAGATCAGTTTTTCAAAGTTGCCAGATGTTTCTTTCTACAGAAGTCTGATCAAAGACTTCCCATAAGAAGCAAAATATGTGCGATTTACAATGAGGAGGTCTTCCATCGTGCATTTTTTAATTACGTCGAGGATGCGCTGCTCATTAGTACCAAGACCTTTGCACGCGAGGTAGATTTCCTCTGCAAAACGGTAGTAGTCAGCTGGTGTGTATTGCATTTTGATTTGAAGGTGTGGAATGGAAATAGTAATCTCGATGCATATTTGAATATTTGCAAACAAAACCAAATGAAAACACTCACAAGAGTTTAACACACGGTTATCATTGTTTATCTTTACAAATTAACTTATACAGGAGAATTAGTAAATTATAAATTTTCAGTGATTCTAAAATGAAATACATAGTAAGGTTATATCATATTACCCTATTATTGTTATACCTTTTATCATCGACCTTACTTTTCATGATTTAACTTGAACTAGATTTAAACATTGAAAACGTATATGAAGAAATTGGCAACCTTCTAGCGGTATATTATGCTTCATGTGCCGAAGAAATATACAAAAGAAAGCAAGTAAAGAGAGATGAAGTAAACAATCTCCCAGAAGTCAGAAATGAGAATCTCACGAACAACCGCTTTGCAGAGCTTGTTAGTGATGAAGTACAAATCAAAGAAAAATCGGAACACCAAGCCATTTTAGAGTATCTGAAGGAGCATCTAAAAACCCATGCAAAATGCGGACAAAGCGAAGAAAAAAACGCAAACCCGACGATCCACCGGAAAGCCAGACATAATCCGAAACGGTCTCAGACCAGCATTTAACTGAAACAAGCGATTCACTCAATTCATCCATCCAGATAAATTAGAACGAAATCCTACTTTCACTCACACCTGCCATACAGGAGGAGATTCAAATGGAATTAAGAATGCCCAACAAAACAACAGTAACAAAAATCCTCGCCCAACAACAAAACGTACAAATTGCCTTCTAAAGAATAGCGACCCCAGAAAATCGCAAACAAGATAGTTAATTTATGACACTATTCCAAGGTTTAAACCTTGAACAAATAAGAAACAACGCTAACACAATAACACGCAACTCCCCTACTCAACCAAATGCTGTTATCAACAAAAAGATCTCCAAAACAAACTCCATTAGCCCGAAAAAGCTAACGGAGATTCTGTGAGGAGGTTTGACGTGTGATAACGCCACGCGAGATATTTGGTTAGAGAGGAATGCTGTTGGTTTCTTATTGATCATCGTTTAGAAAGGAAAGGAAATATGATCATCAGAGAAAAAGGGTGACCAGTATAGACGTAATTTACGGAGTGATGTCTTCTCTTTTCATGATTTATAGAGATGTTTTATGAAGAGAATAAACCCTGAAATTAATAAATATTTTACAGCTAAACCGAACAGCAGACATTCATGTTATACAGCAGACATTCATGAAATATTCTAGATATAGGTTCACTCTTTGATATATCTCAATAATCAGTTATTTATACTGCTCTATCTTTTTTTTAATAATATTCTAATTTTTAACTTGTGTAACTTGTATAGGACTTTATAAAAGATACATAGCCAAGTATAAATAATATATATTTTAATAATTCTTGTGGTTAGTGAATTTCCAGATTATTAAAATGGTTTTCATCTTTTTTCCAATCTAAATGATTCTGCTCTGATTTAGGGGTTATCTTATGGTTTATGCGAGATAACCTCAAAAGTTACTCAGGAAATCGATTTAGAAGGCTTAAAAATGCTATAAAAGTGATAGTGGTATAGTCATGGTACTCTGCTATAACACACCGCATTACATATATTTTACAATAATCAATGAAATGTCACAGTTATTCTTCATCTTTTAGTGTTAATTATTCGATCTTGATTTAGATCTCATCAATCTCTCTTTCAAGATCCAATATTTGCTGCACTTTGTAATTTGGATCAATTTTGTCATTTTTATACAAATCTTTAACCCTTTGATTTAATTTATCCTTTTATTTCAGTAAGTTTTGGATTTAAATCTAAGTTATGAGCTTATCCTGAGTGGCAATGAGCTTATCCTTGAAATCATCCAATTTTGTTTATTGATGAACTATTTTCTTCAACTCCTCTGAAAATGAACTTTTTATGGAATCCACAGAATTTCCATACATTAAGTGAAGTGGAAATTAAATATAATTTCAGTTCAACTTATAATTTCAGGTGCGATATGTGATTTAACATCTTTTTTAATATCAAGTAACTATTTTACTTTATTTTATGGTATGCAATGTAAACATATAAACGTAATATTAGTAATATTACGTATGTGTGTAGTGGTTTAATTAGTTTTTTACTATGGTTTTAAAAGACATTTAAGATCTTTTTGTAGAATATGTTTTACATTAATTGTTTAAATCAGATTTTTCTTTATCTTATTGTATTTTTAATATTTTGTTATTACTTTAAAATATTTTGAAACTTTTGTTTTTGGATAAGATTATATTGCTCTTTTTAATAGCAAATTCATTTTAATTCATATTTCAGTATTATATATTTTCTTTTAGTTAATGAAGATGGAATGATTGAATTGAGCCTTAGTACTGATGATAAGGTTACAGTTAAGTGAGTCATTTTATATTTTCTTTTAGTCATACATTTGATTATAATTTAATAATATATTTAATATGTGTTTTCTTTTTATTTGTTATATTTGCATTATCCGTATATTAAAAAAGAATATGAATAAATTTGTTGAAAGAGATATACAATGACTATGACAACAATAGTAAGCCTTATGAGAGAAATTATTCTATCGCAAACTTACAGCATACGATTATTTGACCATGATAATTTGTTTAATGTTTTTTAAATTAATATCATAATCTCATTCTATTAAATATTTTAGAATGTAATTAATATAGAATACTTATTAATATATTATAATTCCATTTCCATTTCAAATATGGAATAATTTGAAATATATATGAGTACAAAGCAGTTGCCTGCATTTAAATCTTAACAAGAAAATTAAAAATTTGACTATAATTCTAGTCTTATCTAGAAATTGCACTTTAAATGTTAAGCTTTTGGTATGATGCCAAATGATGATTTGATAGAAAAGTTATTATTTCAGAAATGTTCAATTCTAGAGTTATATATTAAGTATTACAATGTTTAAGAAAAAGTCAATTAATTATCGCAAAAATTGGAAGAGTATATTACAAAGTCTGATGAAATGCCTGGCTAGTTTGCAATAAATAAGTATTAGTGATATTATAGAGTTATAAATATATAAAATATATAAAATCAGGCTTTTAAACACTAAAAATATGAGTGAAAATAGTACAGGTATATGTATGAAGTGAAAATTCGAATATAGTAAATAAACTTAAATTTAGAAATATTAAAAATACCCACACCACCACCGCATTTTCAATGAGAGAATTAGTCCACATCCAAGCCGGTCAGTGCGGTAACCAAGTAGGTGCCAAGTTCTGGGAGGTCATCTCAGACGAACACGGTATCGATCCAAACGGTGAGTACTGCGGTGATTCCGAACTCCAAATCGAGCGCATCAATGTCTACTACAACGAAGCCACTGGTGGACGTTATGTCCCACGTGCAGTCCTCGTCGACCTCGAACCAGGCACCATGGACGGTGTCCGCGCCGGCCCATTCGGTCAGCTCTTCAGACCAGAGAACTTCGTCTTCGGTCAATCTGGCGCCGGTAACAACTACGCCAGAGGTTATCTCTCCGACGGTCTCGAACTCATCGACGCCATCATGGACGTCGTCCGTAAGGAGACTGAAGCCTGCGACTGCGTCCAGGGCTTCCAGCTCGTTCACTCCCTCGGTGGTGGTACCGGTTCCGGTCTCGGCGCCCTCATCTTGTCTCGTGTCCACGAAGACTTCAACGACAAGATGAAGTGCACTTTCTCCGTCATCCCATCCCCACTCGTTTCCGACGTCGTCGTTGAGCCATACAACTCCTGCCTCTCCCTCAACGCCCTCCTCGACTGCGCCGACCTCATCTTCGCCATCGACAACGAAGCCCTCTATGACATCTGCTTCCGTACCCTCAAGCTCACCTGCCCAACCTATGGAGACCTCAACCACCTCGTCTCCTTGGTCATGTCCGGCCAGACTTGCTGCCTCCGTTTCCCAGGTCAACTCAACTCTGACCTCAGAAAGCTCGCCACCAACCTCGTCCCATTCGTGCGTCTGAAAACCATGATGACCGGTTTCGCCCCACTCACCTCCCGCGGCTCCCAGGTCTACCGCGCCCTCACCGTCCCAGAACTCACCTCCCAGATGTTCGACAACAAGAACATGATGGCCGCCTGCGACCCACGTAACGGCATGTATCTCACCTGCGTCGCCCTCTTCCGTGGTCGTGTTTCCACCAAGGACGTCGAAGAGCAGATCCTCAACATCAGAGAGAAGAACAAGACATACTTCGTCCAGTGGATCCCAAGATCCATCATGATCGGTATGTGCGACATCCCACCAAGAGGTCTCAAGATGGCCTCCAACTTCATCGGCAACACCACCGCCATCAAGGAAGTCGTCGAACGTATCTTCAAGCAGTTCCAGATCATGAAGAGCCGCAGAGCCTTCTTCCACTGGTACACCAACGAAGGTCTCGAAGAAGACGACTTCGGCCAGGTCGAGTCCGGCTTAGCCGATCTCATCGCCGAATTCAAGAACAAGGAAACCCTTACCAACAAGGAAGGAGCCGGTGAAGGTGCTGAAGAGGACCAGTGAACAATTAAACAATTATTTCATTTTCATTTTTTATTATTGAGTTATTTCACTTTATTACAACATCGTACATTAGGTCATCTTAACTACTCATATGGCTAACCATTTAACTAAACTTAAATTCCTTTTTAGCAGTATCTTCAGGTTCTTCTTCAATTTCGTTGTGTTCAAGACCAGGCAATAATCCCGATCTAACTATGCTTGCTTTCTTAGGTTTCTCTTGAGCCATATTGAAATCAAAATTTAATTCGAAAGATTCTTATTTCTTGATGCTTGATGCAACTACTCCATTTCTGAGCGGGCTAAGTTCCAGCTCTATTTCTTCATTCTTTTAATAATTTTATTCAGATTAAAATTATTTTGGATATATTGGAATATCTGTGAGTAGTTCTGGGTCTGGGCTACATGTTGTGTCTAATGATTTTAGAGGTTCGAAATTCTTCGAGTAGTTAGCTATTTGTGTTTTAATTGGTAGTATTTCATGTTCAGTATTTACATTTTACTCAGTGTGTACATTTTACTCCGCGAATCCGATATTGCTTGATGTGAGTTGAATTGGGTGTATTTGCAGTGGTCTGTTGTATCCTTATTCTGGCGATATTTTATCTGGTGACGGTTGAACTGGGATTTGAATTACGCTTGGTTATTCGAGTATTTGTTTGAATGGTGATTATTTGTAGAATGCGTCCATTTTATGCTGGTATTCTTCGAATTGTTCGCTTTGTAGTTTTTGAATTCGTTGTATATATTTTTCTTCGGTTTGCTTCAGTTGTGTTTTAACTGTTACGTATTATGCAGCTATTTGGTTGTATTTTCGCATTGGTACTGTTTATTCTTCATATTCAGCGCCCTCTCCATCCTGTATTAGTAGAAGTAGTTCCTCGTGTTTTCCGTACAGTTCTTTGTAGCATTTGTGAATGTGCGCGTATTTTTCGGCTTGTTTTTGTGTTATTTTTTGGAATTATTCGCATTTTTCTCTCAATTAATTGTTTATTTATTTGTTTTTGTTCATTTTCTCGGTCAAAAACTGCGTTTTTCTCGTTTCTTCTTTCGAAAGTGCTTCAATTTGAACCAGTTTTTCCTTAAAATTCTGGAATTCGCTCAGTTTTTACTGGAGAATTCCGTTTTGCTCTCTCAGTTTCTGGGCGTTATTTTCCATTTGAAGGATTTTGTCCTGGAAGGTGGAGAACTTGTTCAGGTGAGCGGCTTCGAACTCGGCTTAATTTGAAGATCTTAGTTGTAAGCGCGTTTGTAATTCAATTAGGAGGTTGTCTTTATTTTGGAGCTGAATTATGAGCTGCTGGTTCTTCTCAGTGCAAACGGTGATTAGTTCTTGTGTTTACTGTTTATTAGCGTTCAAATGCTGCTGCGATATATTTAATTAATCGGTTAGAGACTGAACTTGCTTTGAAAGCTAGAGGTTGTGGTCGGACTTCTCGTTGACGATTAACTTGAAATTATTGATCTACTTCAGGTAATTTTCATTCTGAGCTGATAATTGCTGATTTTACTGTTGCAAATCTTACTGTAACGTGAATTAAGCTTTCATCTTGTCGAATTACTGACTCACAACCGATAAATGCTTAATTTACGTAGTTTGAAGCTAATTCTGAATTTATAGCTGCTCTATAGTTTCTTATTGCTCTTTTAGTTTCAATTAACTTCTCTACAGATTGTCCTTATATTCAATATAATCGGCCAACTGCTTCTTCAATGAATAGTTCTCATTTGTTAAGAAAATAAGTTTGGAGTCCTTAATTAATAGTAAGCTTTCAGTTTGAGAATCGTGCTCATTATTTTGCTTTTAAAGTTAGATGAAATGTTTGTTTTCGTCAATTAATCTCTGAGAATCAGTTAGAGCCTATTTGTATTCCTCGTTCTGTAAATCAATATTTAAAAGATCTTATTAGTTGTTTTCTTTGTTTTCAGAATCTAAGTTTGGACATGCTTATTGTGTTTATACATTCACTTTTTCTTTGTTATTACAGTTCTCTAAATCTTCTTTTTCTTTCTCTTGTTTGATTTCCTCTTTCATAGTTTGTAGATCTAATTTTTGGCATTCTTATAAATTATTTAAATCTATAGTCTAAGCCAGTAATGCTACAGATTTTGTATTTTCCATTAAATCAGTTGAGTTCATTTTAACTAACTTGAATTCTCTGATTTCGTTTTTCACAAATAAATCTTTAGGTTTGCTATTTATTTTGCAGATTCTAATCAGAACAAGAAGCAGGAAATACATGTAAAATACATTTTGTTTCCCTTCTTTAACAAGTATTTACGTGGTTAGGTCATCATTTACCTCTACTTAATAATTTTTGCTAAAGTTTTGATTAAAGTATTCATGTAACAGGTCAAGTGCGTATTCCAGTCGTGTTTTAATGAGTTTATTTAAATAATTGTTGCAAAACTGCGTAAGTTAAACAGGACTGAAACATACTTGAGCTTCTTCTTATTTTATAAGGAGGTTGAAGGTTTTTCTGAATACTCTGAATTATAGCAGTTAATCAACCAGAAGTCCGATTGCAGTTTCTCCTTCACAGAGTGTTAAATGTGGATTAAACCACTAAAATTATATGTATAGTTGTGCTTTTGTGAAGCATGGCTCGAAACTGTTTAGATGCTCATAAATTTGCTTTGTACTTGGACTTTCAAAATTCATTGATTGGTGTGGAAATTTTACATTTGTGTTATATGCGTGATATAATAAATATATTTCGCTTCAAATGAAGTAAGCTAAGTTGAAGCAGGCTCCGGTTCCCGAGTACGATTTCACGCGTGAGCAGTAGAAAAATGTGTACCTTCCTGATGAGGACACCTTCTTGCTGATGGACGCTATTTACAACTTTTGCGACGTGAAAGTAAATTCCGCCCTTGAAATCGGTCCCGGCTCTGGTGTGGTCATTACCTTCACTGCTCTTAACTTTTAATTAAGTACTTATAAAGCGCGTGATGTGAACCCAACGGCCGTCCAAATGACAAATGAAACACTAGTTAGGAATAAACTGAGCCCAAATTGTGAACTGGGTGATATGTTCACGGATCTAAATTAAAAATACGACCTCGTTATTTTTAACCCACCTTATTGCGTTGGAACGTGCGAATCACTCGGTGTAATTGACAAAGCACTCAGTGGAGGAGCAAATGGAAGGGAATAAATTGATAAGTTCATAAAAGGAGCTCGGGGTGTTGTAAGCGAGGGAGGCTTAGCGTTCATGGTCGCTATTAGCGCCAATGACATAAAAGATATTATTAAATGTTTTGATAATGAGGGAATGCAAGCAGAGGTCGTGCTGGAGAAGAAACTGCCAAGCGAGCACTTGCACGTGCTTAAAATTCAGCATTAAAAGTGAGTTGAGCATATTTAAAGTTTAAGCTGAAAATACTAGTGATTTGATAAAAATAATATGAAACTAATTTTAGTTAAATGCCTTAGAAAGACAATGTACAATGTGCTGAGATATTGTTACAACCAACTTTTTAACATACAATTTATTTATTTAAGTTGACACTGACCAAGCAAAAATGATTTTGAACATATTTAAAAAATACTATATTAAATAATGCAAAGTACGTACTCACAATAGTTACAAGGTTGAAAGTATGATTGTTGAAAGCATAATAGTATACTGATGCAAAATAAAAAATAAAGATTAATCATTAGATTAATCATTATAAGTACAATTCACAATACTGCTTTTGTAAAACAATATTTATGCATCAGTGCGAAAAATATACAAATTAGAAACAAAGTCAAAGTGTGTGTTATCAAATTAAAAAATTTGGTCGACTGTGTTATCAAGTTACAACAATAAAATTAGAACACCGTTGTGTAAAGCGCATATTATAACTTCGAGCCAATTTAAAATGGCTACAATATGTACAAATTTACAATATTTAATTCAAGTTAGTAAGTATTGTGGATTAAAATATTAATATTACCACCTAACAGACATTTATAACTTAATAATGTTCCACTTCATAATATGTTACATGTAACTCCAATGAAGTTGTTCAAAGTAGCTTACGAAACAGTTCAAAAAGACTTGATACCTAACACAGCAATTACATATAAACAAATTGAAGGGTGTAAGATGATGCATCGTGCAAGTCATATTTCTCATGATGAAAGAATAACTGGTTTTGCCAGTTTTATCCCATCTTACCTCATAAAATATGTGGCAACGAATGACACAAGAAAATTTATCAAGAAAATAAATGGATCCATTTAATATCCACTTCATGTAAATTAAACCAATAATTAATTTGGTGAATCAATCATAATTACTTTTTTATCGGCCTCTAACGAAGAGTTGAAAAAAGTTTTGTATTTTCCAGCGGTACAAGCAATCTTCAAGCAATTACCATTAGTAATTCCTAAAATATCTACAGTCCTTGATATTTAATCTATTTTAAACAATGTTTAACTTATAGGAGATAGTTTTGTCATATTTCCTCAAGATTTAGATTAACTAATGTTATTAGAGCCCACAAAAGCCGGACCTATTTTGACTAAATCTGGAAATCTTCTTCATCCAGTAATCATGGATATTGATTCAGAATTGGAAATAGGTTCGTTAATTATGAGAGAGGCCTTCTCGCTAGACCCTTTATCATGTGTTTATGAACCTAACATGAGTAAAAGGAAGAACCTTGTCTAAAAGCTTGCAAAAACTATAGCTTAAGACACATTAGATCGCGGAACTAATTATTTAATGTGTTAATATACTCCTAAAAACGCATCCATCCAATAAGCTGGAGTATGCGCAATAACATCACCGCCAGGTTCAACAGACAGGTTCTTTGGTAAAGACCAGTCAGTTGCTCCTATTGTGTTTAGGCATCTTGGTATGCACATGTTTAGTGTGAGTAAATTACTAAATAGAGTGCATAAATAACATTCAGGTTAAAGAGATAATCACGGCTATGTGGCAATGCTTGGATCAACTGTCTAAAACAAAGGCTTAGGAAACGCAGTACTTCAGATTCCTGAAGATATAGCTGATTAGGTTAAAGCAGATTTTTATTTAGAAAACTCTAACACTAATAATTTGAAGTTCTATACTGGTAGAGGTCTTGTTGTATAGGAAGAGGTTGAAGTAAAATATTAGGGTAGATCATGTATGTGTTATGCTATGCGTAAGGATTATTAAAAGAAGTGAGATATTACTTATCGCATATTAAACATTAAAACTTTAACTTTCATTAATACAATTTAGTTGTTCATTAGTATAATAAAGTTGTAAAATGAGTACCTCAGGCATTTTCGTTATTTTTTAAGTGTATTATTACTAGATTATATTATCATCTTATACAACTCCGTGTGTTTAATTCATCGTCTTTGAATGTAGCATTTTTGCATATAACTGTGATTTGAATTTAAATGCGCACAAGCCTTTCCACTCCACCTCCTTCAAAAAATGCCATTTGGTCCAGCCGACTACTATCGTTTCGCTTCTGAGATTTACCTCGCCTGCAAGGGTATGGGCACTGACGAGCAGCGCATCTTGAACGTGATCACTCAGTGCACCATGGAGGACCTTTTCCAGGTTAATCGCACTTTCTACGCCTCCTACGGTAAATCCCTGATCAGACTCCTCGAGAAGGAGACCTCAGGCCACTTTGAGAAGCTCCTTTGCGGTTCATTCGAAGGACGTTATCAATACTGGGCTCGTAAAATTAGAGAGGCCGTTGAAGGGTGCGGAACCGACGAACGCGCCCTCATTGAACTGGTTCTCATGGCCGACGCTCAGGACATGGTCGCCATTCGCGCCGAATACTTCAGATTATATTTGAAGGACGTCATTGAGGACATCTCTGACGACATCGCCAAGAACGCCGACTGGGCTAGATTAGTTAGAGGCTGGATATGCCAAATGAGATATCCAAGAGGAACCCCAGAGCAGGACGCAGATGCGCTTTACATTGCTGCCAAGGGAGCTGGAACGGACGAAAACGTGTTCATCAGAATCTTCTGCTCAAGCACACACGAAGAATTCAACCAAATTTGCGCAATATACGCACAAAAGTACAAAAAGACACTCAGAGAAACAGTCATCAAAGAATTCACCGGTAAATCCGAGAAAGCATTTTTATTGGCCCACGATTACCTCCAATCACCAGTTAACGGATGCGCATACATCATCCGCGACTCCATAAAGGGCGCTGGCACCCGCGACAGATCACTGATAAACGTATCCGTACTCTTCAGAGACAGATTCAGCCAAGGAATCAATGAAATGTACAAGCAATATGGAAGCCTCGCCAAAGACATCAAGGGTGACACCTCTGGCTGGTACGAAAAGACCCTCCTCCAATTCTGGAAGGCTCAGTGAGTCAGTTATTTTACAATTACCATTAAATAAAATATTTATGAAATAATAGTATATTATTAATTATTATTAATTTAATATTGTTAAAATACTTAATGTGAATAAGCAGTTATGCAAAATATTTAATAATATTTAGTATTATAAAAATATTTAGTATTTATAATATTACATTAGTATAACAGTATTACAAATTGTAATACCGCACTTCCGTACGGATGGCGCGCCTTAATTACAATACAGTATTACAATATTACATTAGTACATAATAATATTACATTAGTGTATAACATAAATCTCCCACTTCAATTATGTAGTCTCTTTCAGTGAATGTACTGGATTAATACAAAAACTGCATTTAAAACGGTATTTTGACAATTAAAAACGATTAAAATCTGAAATCGCTAGAATTTATCAAACACTTGCAGGTAATTATTATAGCAATTGAACAATGTTAAAATATTGATTTAACGTTTATTCCCGAAAATATTGTGGAGGCAAAAATTGAAAAATGCGAAATAAACTCTTTGGTTTATATTTAATTAAACAAAACGCTCAAAATATTAAATTTGCGATATAATAGAATTAACAACTTAGCGGGTGCAGAAAACTTTGTGCATCTCTAAGCACTATATTTAGGAGGGAATCAAATAATAAATGTGTCACCATTAGCAACATTGGATAGCTTAGTTTACCTACAACTTTAAAATAACAAAATTAATGATATTTCACCATTATCTAGATTAATAAAATTATAGATTTTGACTTTAAATGATAATTTAATAAGAGACATTACATCTTTAAAAGATTTATCAAAACTTTAAGTGTTATCTTTAAACAATAATTTGATTTAAGATATAAGCGTTCTGGAATTTCTTATAAAATTAGAAGGATTATATTTAACAAAAAACATAATTGAAAATTTCAGTATTTTGCGGTATTTGATGAATTTAAAAATATTAGAAATTACAGAAAACAAAATTAAAAATATAAATTCAATAAAAAGTTTAACTAATTTATAAGTTTTAGATATTTCATATAACAAAATCAGAAATATTAACGTTCTCTCTAAATTATCTAAATTAAAAATATTAGCTTTGGAATAAAATATAATATCAAACATTTCTCCACTTGAAAACTTAAAGAATTTATAAAAACTATATCTTGGATTGAATAAAATATAAGATATAAGCTGTTTAAAAGAAATGGTATAATTGGTTGAGTTGAGCATGTCCGATAATGCCATAGAAGATATTTCTGCGATTCAACATCTTACATAACTTAAAGTAATTGATATATCATCAAATAGATCATCAAATGATATAACAAATAACGGTGATATAAAGCATCTATTAAAACTTCAGGAAATATATTTAAATGATGTTTAAATATCCGATTTATCACTGATATTCACACCACAGTTCGAAAATATATTAGTACTACATCTAGGTATAAACAATATTAGTAATTTATCACCATTAGCTTAATTAAAAACCCTTAAAACACTGTGGTTGTAAAATAATAAGATAAATGATATATCACCTTTAAAACATCTTTCTTAACTGATTGATTTAAATCTAGAGTTGAACCAAGTCGTGGACCTAACTCCACTTAAAGATATCCTTAGTTTAAATATCTTATAACTCGATTATAACAAAGTTTGTGATGTTTCCTGCTTGCATAAACATTTTGAAAAACTAGTCTTGGATGAAAACTTCATTGTAAAAGAACAACAAAAACCTGAATATGGACTTCAATTCGAACCAACTAAGGAAAATATTCTGCTCTCAAACAGAATGAAACAACATTTCCTCTAAAATGAAATCCTGAACAAAATGAGAAAACGATCACAGTAAACCTTGATTAAATTCAAAAATCTTACATAAATTGTTCAGGTTTTAACCAGCATAGCGTTTTAAAATCATTTATAATTCGCTTAAACAGCAGCTAACACACTGGCAAGTAACATCTATGGATTCTACGAGTGAAAAATATAATTTTCATCTTTAGTATGTAAATATTAACATATCATTAATCTTTTTTAAACACTTCAGTTACGATACCAACGGCGACTGTACACCTCATATCCCGAACAGCAAAACGACCTAGAGCAGGGTATTAAACAAAGGACTCAATACAAAGCGGCTTAGTTGGAACAATTTTCATTTGGATACATTCACCATTATATGCTTCAGTTGGGTTTTCCATTTCAACCTTGAAAGTTCTGGAGTTAAGCTTAGCGAGGAAGTTGTCGAACTTGCAGGTAATGTGAGTAGTGTGGCAATTAATGACCGAAGTATAACCTGGACATATTTTTGTTGGGTGGTTAATGATGATAACGTTAGCTTTGAAGTATTCACAACCCTTTGGAGCGTCATTGTTGATATCACCTGCAACATAACCTCTTTTAAGATCAAATTTACATAGGCCCATAATGTTGAAACCAATATAATCTCCTTATCTCGCTTTTGTTATATTTTCGTGGTGCATTTCAATAGATTTGACTTCAGTATTCAGGCCAGCTGGAGCAAAAACGATCTTCATACCTGGGATAAGTTCACCTGATTCGACACGACCTACCGGAACGGTACCAACACCGTAAACCTTGTAAACATCTTGGATTGAGACACGGAGCGGTTTATCATTTGGATGCTTTGGAACCTTGAGACCATCTATACACTCGACGAGACTTTTACCATTATACCATGGTGTATTTGCAGATGTTTCCATGATGTTATCACCCTCTTATCCGGAGAGTGGAATATAATCGAAGTCTTCCCAGTGCTTAAAGCCAATTAGCTTGAACGTCTTTTGCATTTCATTCTTGATTTCAGTATAACGAGTTTCAGAATAGTTGACTTTATCCATCTTATTAACTGCAACAATAATGGTTTTGATACCAAGAGTTAAAGCTAGAATGGCGTGTTCACGTGTTTAACCTTCGCTTGATATTCCAGCTTCAAATTCTCCATGGATTGAAGATACAACGAGGATAGCAACATCAGCTTGAGAAGAACCGGAGATCATGTTTTTGATAAAATCTCTGTGACCTGGTGTATCAATAATAGTGACAATGAATTTCTTTGTTTCGATTTTTTAGAGGGATATATTTATTGTGATACCACGTTTGCGCTCGTATAGTTGATCAAGAACCCATGCATACTTTAAGTAACCTTTACCAATTTTGTTGGCCTTCCTTTCATTTTCGACAAGAATACTTTTATCATTCGATATCACCGTACTTATAAATCAAGTGACCGGCCAATGTAGACTTTCCGTTATCAACGTGACCTATAACAACGATATTAATGTGATTTTTTCTCATGTTGACTTACATTTAATGGAGTGGAATCTGCTCTATTTGAATCTATTCTAAATTTGCAGTTCGATATATTAATTAAGTTATAAGTAAAAATGAGCTTCATAACAAATGAATCCCTACTAAGGATTCCATAGTATTATTATGTAGATTCTATAATAATATATCTTCATAGTAAGTCTTTAGTAGTCTTTAGTAATTTACACAATTTTAATTTTTAACTAATTGATTCTTTTTAAATCATATCTAATCTGCCACATTTGTAAAGTGGAAATAAATTTTCTCATAAAGTTGTATTGTTACATAAGCATCGATATAATTATTAATATATTTCCATTCACTTCTTCTTGAGCGTGTATTATTATCCATATTATTGTGGCCACATTTCCATGATGTATTTTCTGATGGTTTGTAGTTTTTTCTTTCCGATTTTGAATGTTTCTCCCCATTCGCCGAAGTTGAATCCGTGCGTGACCCAGCATCCGGGGCAGTAGAACTCGCTTTCGTCGAATATTCCGTTTTTCTGCACCTCCAGGGAGTCGAACCCGAGGCAGCTGGGGTGGAACCAGCCGTCCTTTGCGAATATGCATTGCTCTGTGTATTCGCACTGGACCATATCGCTGTCGTCCTCGTTCGTGCACAGATGGAACACGCAGTAGTTCTCGGTGAAATCCGAGTCTTTTTGTTGTTCGGTCTGTAGAAGTTCTTTTACGTTCATTTGACCAGGGGAATTTGCTTCAACTTGAACTAAAACGGGTTCCTCGTCCTCAATGAGAACGGACTCGTTCTGCTCAACCGGTTTCACGGCCGTTTGTGAGAGGGAAACTTGGGATTAGTAGGACGTGTCAACGGATGACTAATCTCTCTCAGAGAACATGGGCAGACAGCCGTTTTGAATTATTTAGCCAATTTTTGCCTTCTGTTTGTGGTCATTTTGGATTAAGAGTTCCGTTTTCTTAGAGGCGAGCCTGAACTGCTCCTGTAAATCTTTAAGTTGGGCGTCAGTCCTCTTCGGGAACTGGATTTCGTCGTTGATGAAGCCGCTTATCTCCGCGAACGCCGACAGGACCATCTCCTCTTATGTAACACTCGGCTTCTAATTCGTGTACAATTTCCCGTCCAAGCAGGACAAAAACACCTTCTAGAGTTAATTTAGATTACCCGAGCGATGCCTCTCATCCACTTATAATGTTAAAGTTGGAAAATCTTTCTGCGGAATTTCCTCCGAGTCGATTTAAAATCTGTTTGCGAATTACGCCAACTCAACCGGCTTGAATATGGGAACCACAAGAGAGTTTCCAAGAAGACCAGAGCAAGAATGTGCGCGAACGTTTTAAAGTAAATCGTTCGTGGTGAAGGGGAGGATGTTCGAGTCGTCCAGTGAGCGGGACTCCTTCCCGTTGATCACTGCGTCGGAAATGTTTCCTTCTGCTTTGTGCTCGTCCTAATAGATACGAATGCCCAGCTGATTACGTAATTACTTTAAATCAGCAAGTGCGCCTACCGCGTGATTCAGCTTCTCAAACTGAATTTGTGAAAGCTGCGAGAGCTTGGTCTTGTAGGACTCCAAATCGGACTGCTTCAGCTTCGCACGCTGCTCACGCAAGGCTGTTAATTATTTATCCAGCTCAGCACACAAACGAGTTGTTGTGTTGTTCAAATGATTCACCGTATCGTAACGCTTCAAAATCTAAGGCGGAAGGCACCCACAACCGTCTTTCACTATGCTATGGTCCGGCTTCTCCACATCCAACCACTCTAACACATTAAAATACTACGTCGACAACGGACACCACATATTCTTCGTATTTGGCAGCCTAGACGCACGATCACCCCTTTTCGTCGACATGATTGTTGTGAAGGAGTGGAATATATTAAATAAAGTACACACAATACCAGATATATGATGATATTCTTCACTTCAAGTTAAATCTAATTAAAATACTTTAACTATAAAAATAATTTATATGTCTCAATTGTTCACTGGTCCTCTTCAGCACCTTCACCGGCTCCTTCCTTGTTGGTAAGGGTTTCCTTGTTCTTGAATTCGGCGATGAGATCGGCTAAGCCGGACTCGACTTGGCCGAAGTCGTCTTCTTCGAGACCTTCGTTGGTGTACCAGTGGAAGAAGGCTCTGCGGCTCTTCATGATCTGGAACTGCTTGAAGATACGTTCGACGACTTCCTTGATGGCGGTGGTGTTGCCGATGAAGTTGGAGGCCATCTTGAGACCTCTTGGTGGGATGTCGCACATACCGATCATGATGGATCTTGGGATCCACTGGACGAAGTATGTCTTGTTCTTCTCTCTGATGTTGAGGATCTGCTCTTCGACGTCCTTGGTGGAAACACGACCGCGGAAGAGGGCGACGCAGGTGAGATACATGCCGTTACGTGGGTCGCAGGCGGCCATCATGTTCTTGTTGTCGAACATCTGGGAGGTGAGTTCTGGGACGGTGAGGGCGCGGTAGACCTGGGAGCCGCGGGAAGTGAGTGGGGCGAAACCGGTCATCATGGTTTTCAGACGCACGAATGGGACGAGGTTGGTGGCGAGCTTTCTGAGATCAGAGTTGAGTTGACCTGGGAAACGGAGGCAGCAAGTCTGGCCGGACATGACCAAGGAGACGAGGTGGTTGAGGTCTCCATAGGTTGGGCAGGTGAGCTTGAGGGTACGGAAGCAGATGTCATAGAGGGCTTCGTTGTCGATGGCGAAGATGAGGTCGGCGCAGTCGAGGAGGGCGTTGAGGGAGAGGCAGGAGTTGTATGGCTCAACGACGACGTCGGAAACGAGTGGGGATGGGATGACGGAGAAGGTGCACTTCATCTTGTCGTTGAAGTCTTCGTGGACACGAGACAAGATGAGGGCGCCGAGACCGGAACCGGTACCACCACCGAGGGAGTGAACGAGCTGGAAGCCCTGGACGCAGTCGCAGGCTTCAGTCTCCTTACGGACGACGTCCATGATGGCGTCGATGAGTTCGAGACCGTCGGAGAGATAACCTCTGGCGTAGTTGTTACCGGCGCCAGATTGACCGAAGACGAAGTTCTCTGGTCTGAAGAGCTGACCGAATGGGCCGGCGCGGACACCGTCCATGGTGCCTGGCTCGAGGTCGACGAGGACTGCACGTGGGACATAACGTCCACCAGTGGCTTCGTTGTAGTAGACATTGATGCGCTCGATTTGGAGTTCGGAATCACCGCAGTACTCACCGTTTGGATCGATACCGTGTTCGTCTGAGATGACCTCCCAGAACTTGGCACCTACTTGGTTACCGCACTGACCGGCTTGGATGTGGACTAATTCTCTCATTAAATTTTGCGGAAGGAGGTGTGGGTAATTTCTCATTCAACATTGTTTTAATAATATATAACTGTGTAAAAGTAATTTTTCGCTTCTTTCATATTTTAGAAATATTTTTGACGAACTACTCACAAATTTTGAATTGTATTTAGTGTGGATGTATACTAAATAGTATTTAATACTCTTGAATTGATATTAAATATAGCAAAATTACATACTCAAGAGGGTATATTTCTAATTATTAAGAACATAGAAAACATCTGAAATGAATTTAAAATGTATTTAGGAAATCACTCATTTTGAAGAATGTCACAAGCAATTTTAACACAGTTTGAACAACTTGTTTAACCGTTTGCTCGGATTTCTTTACATTAGCATGCCCCTGCCTCCTTTCTAAATTTATCGGTTAAAGAATCCTCAATATCTGGTTTGAGCAGTTTCATGGCGTACGCTGCGCCGCATAATCCTTCGGGAGCATTACCACCGCCATACTTTGCACACTCTTTTATTAATGGATTGTCTAAAGATGTACAACCAGCGATAACTGCTTGGCAACACGAAAGCTTGTATGGTTCTTTTTTAAAGTATGATAAGGCTTTCTCAGAATACTACATAATTTGTGGAAGTGAAATAATATTTAATAATGCTTATATAATTATCATATCATGTAACATTATCCACTTCAATACAATCTTAGTACTATTTCGTATCTGAACATCTATAAAATAATTCAAGACCGAATATTGTGGTACTAATTTTAGTGCAGCACAATTATATATTTTTACAAAATGTGTTGGACTTTCTATTTATTACAAGTCCACTTTCAGAATAATCCGTTGTACATTTACATTGGTTGTTGATATATACGGAACCTTAAACCAGGTTGCATTCGCAAGTACCCGCCTGGCTTATGGACGCACCAGCGGGACAGATGCAGTTTCCTTGAGGGCTCATTGTAGCGCCTGTGGTGCACTTGCAGTATCCGTTCTCTAACTAGGAACCTAAAGGGCACTGGCAAACGCCGGATACCTTAGTGGTGTATTAGACGATGCAGTCGCATTGGGCCTTATCTGTGTTGAATATCTGATTTTGTTGGTTACAAACACAAGCGTTTGAATTTTTTATGGACGAGGAATCGGTAGGACAAACCCCACAAGTTTCCTGTTTTACGTAGTGATTATCTTTGCACACACACGAAGTCGAATTTAAAGCATCGAAGTTCATTATCGTTTTCGTTGAGTCGATGCAGCTACAGGAATAAAAATCGTCCTGCTATACTACCTTGGCGTCGAATGGACAGCAAGTTGACATGCTTAGCTGATAGCAAGTCGTGCAAATATTCCCTTCTATTTAAATGCAAATTGTTCCCTCCACTTAAATCTGTCCGTTTGTTGGCGATAATGTGATCTAAGAGACCTAGTTGCTCCCATTCAGCAAACCAAACATCTTTATGTTTTTAATTTGTACTTAAGTTTGAGCATTAACCTGCATGAATAAACCATAAACGTAAGACCCGGTATAGTCTGCTAAAATATTGATTTAGTCTGCGATAAGTTGCTTATTGATCATTTAAGCCAAAGATGTTATATTATTAGCAGTCACTTGTGAATCAATAGATAACTGTACAATTTATAAGCTATTAACAGTTACACAATATAATGAAACAGTATTATAATTCGATTATACATTTATGTTGATTTAAACGGATGACGTTAACAATACGTTAACATACCCAAAAACAGAAAATCCAGTTTATAATTAATTTTATTGATTAAGAATTATTTCGGAAGAAATTTCAAGGCGTTAAGCCGAAACTGCATTTTTAAACAAATGATGTTGCTAATTGATGAAAGTCTCGGTGTCTATAAAATATATATTTTTTCTTAATAATATATTAGCAATGTACTATATCTATGAACAAAAGATATGACTTCGTTCTATAGACTCAACTCTAGTACTGCAGGTTATTTAGCTCAATGTTTTTGCAGATATTTGTTTGGATAATAAGAGTTATACTAATAACATTTAATGGAGTGTTATCTAAGAATAAGATTATATATTTTGATATACAGTATATTATATAGGATAATAAAGTATATGAAAATATAGGAGAATAATTTTTACATATAGGAGAAATTACTATACATGAAATCATATAGCATAAAGGATAGTTTAATGGAAGTACGTTTAAGACAGTAAATAAATGAAAAAGTAAGAATAAGCATGAAGAATAAAGAGTAAACACCTTACTCCTCTAGGAAAAAGCTAAAATTTGTTGCAGTAGACGATCAGCGTGATCGCTAATGCTCTGCATTAAGGCACTATCGCGATGAAGTAAGGTTAGAGAGAAACAAGCTACTGGAAGAAGGTTTGGAATATGATATATAGAATATGAAAGTAAGAAAAATAATGATCAATATAAATAATTATGTATATTTATTTTATCTTTTTGCATAACACCGTGTAAATGGGATATTGAGGGATATTTTTCACTCCTCAAATGCAAAACCTAATAAATCAGCGGAAGCTCGAGCAGGAGTCTAAACTGCAAAATGAACTGCAAAAACTCATTAAAAAGGAAACCTTAGAGATAAGCAAGAACCGCGAGCTGAAAAACATTGCTTTCATGTAAAATTTTAAAATCCGCAAACTATCAATAATTTAGTGCGAGAACTTAATCCCGTCACTCAACAATTATTTAATATTGGAACTGAGCCTGAACGAGTGCGAGATAAAATGCATCGAACTGATAAACGCCCCTTAACTCAGAGTTCTGAGTCTGCGCTACAACTGCATTCAAGATGTTAAAGACATAGTTAAGTTCCCATACCTTTAAGAACTAGATCTAAGTGGCAACAAGAACGTGAACTTCGACTCACTAGCATAACTAAAATAATTAACAGTTTTAAAATTGGAGTACTGCCAATTTCACTTGTTTAACGACGTGAAAGGTTTACAGCACATTTAAACATTGAAGGAGCTGGACCTATCTGGTAACTGGGCAGACGATTTCGCTTTTATTTCTGGTCTAAAACAAATCACTAAACTGACTTTGAGAAGCGTATGGCTCAAACACTCAAAGAACGTATATCCAATGAGATATTTAGTAAATTTAGAAGAACTTGATTTGCACGGTAACTACGGAATGGACTTTACACCAATATAGTATTTGACTAAACTCAAAAAACTAAATATAAGCTACTGCACAATAAATAATGTAGTTATGCTCAGAACACTTGAGAATTTACAAGAACTTGACCTTTCTTACAACTAAGTGGTTCATATTTACCCACTACAAGATTTAAAATAACTAAATCAACTTAATATATCATCGAATTGTATACAAGACATGCCAATAATTTAAAACCACCCTAAATTTAAATAGTATATTACCAACAATCAAAGATAGCCTACTTAATATGATACTATTTTAGCTAACAAGATACAAGATATTGATATATCTAATCTGTTGGTATACCAACTCAATAAAAAACTAAAAAACTTGAAGAATACTTAATACAAATAGAAGGCATTAAAATCATTGAAAAGATTGTATGATGAATAATAATTGTTTGGTAATAAAGTAGTTTTATTATTCGAATAAGGTAATCGCATGGTTGAAAGTATTGAATACCAATGAATATATTACTTAATTTAAATATTATATATATATATAATTTAATCATCACATCATACATTGACATTATTAGTCAGCGTGTCCCATTGATATTTTCCACCACGTTCCAAGAACTTGTCGAGATCGATTCCCAACGATTATATGGCATCAAAAACCTCTATAATCAAAATAGAACGACTTTTAATAAGCCTGTTATTAGTATTTGAGAAGAACTGGCCTAAACTATCTACCATATAGTATGAATCTAGCATCGCTTCATTATTTTCAGGAACAAGTTGCTTAGTAGCAGAATGTTATAAGTAACTTGAAAACTCCATGTCTTCAATTTCAAACTAACTGAAGTTAGTTCCATTTGTCTCTTCAATTTTTAAAACTTGGAACACCTTCCATCTTAACGGATCGACTTCTTATACAAAATCTTTTATATTTTCTTGTAAATTTAACTTGGAAACTACAGTATTAATTTTAATTTTGAAGCCATACTATTTAATTTTGACAAGTAGATTCTAATAAAAATCTCTATTAGGAGTAAAGCCCTTGTTCGTACTTCTTCCAATTTTTTTATTTGTATTTTCATCTAAACTGTCAATACTTATACCAATCCAATCCAAGTAATTTTAAGCACTTGTTAAAAACTAATCATCGAGCAGCGAGCCGTTAGTTACAACCATAGTGGTCATTCCTTGTTATTTTGCGTGTAAGATCATCGGAAGCAAGTCTTTGTCTAGCAGCGGTTCTCCTCCTACGAATGTAATCTTTTCGAAACACTCAGCTAGTTTGGTAATAACTTTAAGTTTCTACTCTTATGTTAGAAATTTACCCGTTTATTCGCGTCTGAAACAGTACTTACAAGTCATGTTGCATGCATCAATATGATGAAAATTTACAGAATGCAGTTTCATTATTATTTAAATGGGAGTGTTTTAATTTATGATAATTTATTAACTTTGATAAATTAGCTTTAAAACAACAATACCTATAATCTTTTAAATAACACCTTAAGCTATAAATAGATATATCGGAACTTTATATCCTAAGGAATAAGATTTTAATAGATTTTCAAACTACTTTATCTATAGTTTGCATTTACCATCACTTTTTAGTTTATGATCTTTCACTATTCCGCATTACTTTCATTAATATTCAATTTATCAAATAGCGTCCTAATAATATTTCCAAATTATACATGTTAATTATTTAAGATTAGTTAATATTAATTTACACTCCTTTTCTAATTAGAAACATAAATTATAAAGTCCGCTTGTAATTTGAGAAACTATTAATGAATAAAAGAGACTGTTTCGAGCTTTATAATTCTATTGGCATGAATTTTGTCCTAGTATTCAGGTTATTTTTAATTATTTATCAAAAATTAGGATGTATTTCTAAAATGCTGAAATCGTCAATGAAATTGTTTTCTACATTCAAATTATTAAGTTTTTCTAAATTGGCTAGCGGTGAAATAATGTGAAATATAAATAATTTTGTTTCTGGAAAGATCGATTTCTTTTAAATTTATTAACTAACTCAAAACAGATATGTTTATTATATAATTTAGTGAAATCTTTAATATTGTTAGACGCTTCATATTTATTAACATGTTTATATCTTGTATTAAATTGCATGATAAATCGAGTTCGCAAATGTTAGTCAAGTGTCGTAGCGCTGAAATATCTTTAAGGTTGCACATAGATACATCCAATTTGTTAAGTTATGCTAGTTTCAAGTGCCCAATTTTAATGTGTTTATTGTGTGATATGTCCAGTTCGGTTAAACTAGTTAATTTATGTAGAAACGCAGTGCTTTTCAGTTCGCAGCAATACAGTTTTAATATTTTTAGTTTATTTAAATCCTATAGTGGCGAGAACTCTCTTAAATTGTTTCTGGACAGAATTAATTTTTGCAGGTTCGGCAATTCTAGTTTGTCTTCAATTTATTCGAGTTAGTTGTCAAAGAGGTCCAGGATAATAATCTTTTTCAAATTATTTAAGCTGATTTGATTTATTTTGTTTTGGCGCAAGCTCAATATTTAAATTACGTTGTCCTCGTTGCACTCGAAGCTCTAAATGCCGCACTGCACTATTTGAACGTTTTATAACGTTTTGCTTTAAATAATTGGAATGATATTCGCGCATTATTTAATTACAAGTTTCTAAATGTTTAAGTGCTGAACGAAATCGAGTTTATTCAAATCGTTGTTTTGAACTACTTGAAGCGATTCGTTTTCAATAGTTTAAATGAAGTTATTCGCTGTTTATTTTTATTCGCTTTAATCGTTTTCATTTAGTTCCATTATTGTGGAGTGGGGAAATAATATAATGGATTGAAAAAGAATATAAATTTCAAATTTAGCATTATATTCATAATTGGATTAGAATAAATAAATTTTGAAGCTAATTATTTTAATTAACTCGAAAATTATCAACCACAAGTATTACTAAAATATATATTATTTTTATATTATATCATCAACTATTAGTCTATTTTCACTACTATGTGAAGAATTGATTTTGGTCAAAATGATGATGTAGCGATTACCAAGCTAGTGTTAATGTACACAAACTATCTATAGAGTGCTTCTGAGTGATTATTTCACTCAAATCATTAATTAAATTTTGTATAAATATATTTAATTACATGTTCTAATACATATTCTTTATTTATTCATTAAGTGATTCCATCAATTACTGGTAAATAGCTCATTTTAAAGAAGTGGTTCAAATATTTTTACATGCTGTATTATAATGTATAAAGCATATAACTACTTTTCATTCTACGAATGAATATGATTAGTATCAATTTACCTACACCGTAGATTACGTTGTGTTAAAAACTATTTGCAATATTCAAAATATTCTTCTCTTTAGTATATATGCTTGGCTGCTAAATGCTGTTAATTAGTAAATTGAATTTTAAACATAAATAGAAGGAGAGATCTATTTAAAATACCGACCAATATAGTTTCAACAACTCAATAAATAATATAGTTTCATTCAATAACTCAAATTTTATAAAATTACATAAATAGAAAAGAGAACTTAAATAAACATTCATTGTAAATACATCAAATTCCTAGCTCACTCAATAACTGCATCGGATCAAAACAGCTATCAGAGTTCTCAAAAGTAGAAATAGCAATGTCAGAAATGAGATTACAAGTTTTGTTCTTTTTAATAGTTTTCAATTTTACATCCTTTCGAGAATACATATCCCACAATATATCACAAGATGAACTGTCAGCAATAGATTACTTTGCCATCACTTATGTTTTTTCAAGAAATATTGGTTAGATTTATTATCCAATAATTGATTCATTAGAGCATTCAGATATATCAAAAATTTCACAGTTTAATAACTCTAATGATTTTTATTTAATTTACTTAGAGTGTATTTTAGAAAATGGTTAGTAACAATTATTTGAATATATTTTCCTAGGCATTAGAGTGGTTTTTACTTATTATATATAATAGTTTACTACACTAGTTCAAACAAATAATTATAAATTTACATATATTTAACTTTCTCCATATTATAGTGTCATCATTTTAATTTCATTCATTTCCCTTACATATTAAACATATTAAGTGGATGGTTTATAAATATATTTTTGTAATGTGAATCATATAATTATAGAAAAGTAAGAAACTCTTATTTTTCTAATATAATATACAAAAGCTTTTTAAAAATAAAATAAGTTCAGTTTATTTCCAAATTTATAAACTGTATGATTTCTTACGTTTCTCGAAAATAAACATATATCACCATATAAAATGTAATTCTACTACAACTTTATTATAACGTCTTTAAAATTAACTAAATAGTAAATTTTCAATTTATGGGTATGACTAATACCGAAGTGTATAATAGTGAGATCAAATTGATTTAAATAATTCCAATTACTTTAATGTTATTACTTTAATGTTAACAATTCGTAGACATACAATGAAAAATAAATAATAAAAATTAAAGAAGAACAAAAGTGGAATATTTTAGTTGTTGTTTACAAAAATGATGTTTTCATAAATGATGTTTTCGCACTGCTCATTTTAATACGTAATTACATTTCTCTCACTCAAAGAACGCCGAGTTTAGTCATCGCCTTGAACTGAGCTCCAATTTCAACGAATATTTCGGCTGCGAATTGTAATTCTGGGTTCTCCATTCTTTGAGCTTTCTTCATGAACTCGGTGAAATCTGTGAAGTGGAAGTTATCGAATTTTCTCCCCTTTTTGAGGTCGTCAAATCTTTCCATTTTGTCAAATGGGCCGTCGCCAACGCCGATAACGCAGATTGAAATCGGGTAATTGGAAGCGTCACAGACCGCTTGACAGTCGCGAACCTCATCTGATACGTCACCATCTGTTATTATTAAGAGAATTACTTGTTACTTGTTACCTTGAGCTTGGTAGGCCTTGCAAATGCTTATTCCCTGGGTAATTGCTGGAGCGAGCGTGGTTGGACCAGAAAGGGTAACGAAATTTAAGGCCTGGCGGTAGGCGTCACAAACGGTTTGCATCCCGTTGAAATGTGGATCCTATTATTGCGGAAATAGTAACGGAACCACTGTGCGATCCTTCGTATCCATACAGCCAAATCTGAACACTGGGTAGAGATCGTCATCGTCAAAGTTCTTTAAAATTGGGGCTAAGGTTTTCAACACGGCCTCATACGGAGTCAATTACTGATTCTTGTCGTGCAAGCTGAAGCCGTACGTTTTCTCTCCAGTCCAGTTGTTTGACTTGGAAAAGTCAATGAAGAGAGCTGTTTGGAGGGTTTCAACACCTGATAGGCGCAGATTGTCTTCCAGCTCTTTGTAATTCTTGAAGAATAATTTGTTGGGAGCCTCGATATTATCACAAAGACCACCCATTAGTGAAGTGTTGATTAATTTAAGATAATATACCACGTTTACGATGAATAATAAAGTAATATTTATTTACCAATCTAAATATTATCAAAAATACAAAATTAAAATACAGATGTTCAAAGCTATATTATTGTTCAAATATTAAATATACTCAACCAGAATATATACTAATGATAAGTAAATTACAAATTATATTATTACTGATCACAAATATATCTCGAGGTATATTTAATCAAGCTCTGATTAAGCGATTCTGAGAAAACCTTGTTCTCCCCATTATTAGCCAAAGGGCATCTTTAACTTCCAGAAAATTATTCCGTTTTCTTCTCCCCAACCAACTGCCTCACCTTTATAAACGTTCAAATAATCACCGTATGCATGAACATAAATACCTGAGTTATAAAATGCTAAATCCGCATATCCCTTAAATTACATTTAAACTGGACCATTTAACATAGTATATTTGAGATTTTCATCAAAGCCACCAGTCCACACACCATGCATAGTATTTGTTTATTGAAATCCATAAATAGACGTTAATTGTTGAATGTTTTTACCATCATCACATTTAGTCGGACACTTTGAGACTTTTCCAGTTGAGCCAGAAAAGTATTTAACACATGAACTTGGAACAACACCTCCGTCATATCCTGACAAATAAATAAAAAAGTTATCTGTTTAACTTAATGGCTTATCGTCACATGATTCTTCATTATAGCAATTGATGTAATACTATTGGGAGTAATCCACCCAGTTTGCATCGGCTTTCTTTATACATCTTTTATCACTTAACACTGATATACCAGAAAATGTTTGTGTAGCCTAACAACCTCCCATATTGAAAACGTGATCAACACATTCTGGTCTCTCCTACATCCAATCAAAGGATTCTGGAATGCCAGGATATGATCCTACAGTTTTATCTTTATTAGATTTTTTCTTAGTGGCTTAATTTGTAGGTGAATTTTAATATTAAGATTACTTTGGCTATGGTTTTGCTGTAAAGAATGTATCAATTTCATTTTAAGTTTTATTCTCTAAAAACGTTGGAATTTATGGGACCCAAGATAGACCTGGAATATTTTTTAACAGTTCCACGGTATTAATCATAGACACAGTTTAAATAACAGGTAAAACAAATAACATTTGAAGTGGAAATTATCATGAAGAATATGTAAATAAATTAGTTAATATACCTATTTTTTAAATGTATGAAATAAGATAATAATATACACAGAAACATTGTGATTTCGTTTATAATATTAATGTTGATCGCTTAGTATCTAATTATTGAATTGAGAACTATATATGCACGTAAAAATTATTTAATTTTAACCATAATTGTAACAATTATACACTTTTTAGATCTATATTCTTAATAATCTTTGCATTTTATATATTAACAATTATATTTATATTTTAACAAAAGACTAAATTAAAGTCACTAGTCAGTTTCAGAATACAACAGTTTTTGAAAACTTGCAACCATTTGTTCTTGAATTTGAATCAGTTTGTAAATTTAATTTGGTTAAAAACACTTATATATTT
Organism: Hexamita inflata; assembly: GCA_963988835.1. Lineage (NCBI taxonomy): Eukaryota > Fornicata > Diplomonadida > Hexamitidae > Hexamita > Hexamita inflata. Next base: position 392,444 of record CAXDID010001226.1, read on the forward strand.
TAAAAGCGTTCATTTTCTCTCTCGTTTAATCTGTTTTCACAGCGAACAATTTCTTGAACTGCTCGAGAATCAAATTGAAGGGGATAATTTTGTAAATTTCTTCTGAGTAGCAGGGGAACTGCATTTACTGAGTAATTAGCTCGTTATAATATTCCGTTTGTTGCTGTAAAAAAGAAGATCCGAAATACTTTTCAATGATTTCGCGTTTGAGATTCAAACCACAATTGTCTAGTACTAAGTGTTGGAGCATTTTCGGCTCTTCTTCAAAATCGGCTGTTTTGCGATTGTATATGTCAATTAAAACACCACCCACCACCCACAAAAAACAACCCAACCAACAACCCACCCCAACAAACACCAAACAAAAAACCAAAAACAAAACAAAAACACAACACAAACAAAAAACCAAACAAAAAACACCACCCAAAAAAAAAACAAACCCAAACCCAAAAAAAACCCCCAAACACCACCCACACCCCACAAACACCAAAAAAACCACAAACAACAAACACAAACAACCCCAAAACAAAACCCAACAAAAAACACCCAAAACAAAAAAAAAAAACCACAAAAACAAAAAAACAACCACCCCCAAACTATCACGAACTTTTTGTTATTCAATCGTGCTACCAATACTCCATTATTGAAATATAGAAGTTAATCCAGTTATTTAACTTGGTAAATTGGATCGTCAACTCCAAGTTCAAAAATATTAATATTAGAACCAGTATCATCATGCTCCCACGTATAGGAATAAACCCTTTATTAATTTTAAAACATCCACATATAACTATCAAGTGTTTTATAATTTTTCAATTGATTGTTACGAAACACAAATGAATTGGTTTAATTTCTAACAAATAACTCATTTTCTACGCAATATAAACTACTATAATATGAATTCACATTAATTCTATCGAAATAAGGTATTTCAAAGACTAAAACAAACTATTCGTCCTATAATCTATATATTTAATCATTAATTTGAATATAGAGAACCCCGTTACACGGTATAAGTTGATGAAAGAACCCTTCGAATATAACAGAATCATTTGCGTTGTATTCTTCATTTATATAACCTGAATAAATTTCACAATTAATAGAAATTTATTTAAGTATATTCATTTCCTTATCAATTATGAATAGGTTATTATCTTCAATAACTGTATATAAATCAATAAACATAAATGGTTTGAACACATGCATCAGTTAACATTTATCAAGTATTTTCAGTTATTGATTAACGTTAATATTAATTTGAAACTTTTAAAACTAATTATAATGATTTAGGGTTTCTTATGGATATTTTTCACCAAAATATTCTTTAAGAATGTTGTCTTTTAGTTTTAATCCTGTGATGCCAAGTTCAAGAAAATCATCAATTTATTCAATATTAATTTTACTTATAACAATTTTTTCATTTATCATGTCAAATAATTCTAATGCATTATTTTCATTCTATAATACTAGAATAGCATCGCATTACAGTATAAGCTTACATGACTAATATTACTTTATAATTCTATTTGTATTATTATTTTCTAAATGAAACAAAATATTAAAATTGTTATTAAAGTTCAACTTATCAACTTAATATATGTTTTAGCAATATTAAAAGCTAACTTTAGATGTATAATCAATCATTTTGTATTTGCTATTATTTTATATCAAGAGCTTTTCATCATCATTTATATAAAAAGAGCCATTAGAAATATAAAAATCTTAAGCGTATATAAATTCATGAGTTTATATTAACTGATATATGATTTATTTATTTCCTTCTATTATTTCATCCGTTTATTTTACTTCTATAATTTACTTATTGGTTAATATATAATTCTTGTCATCATACTTTAAACTCTTTATAGGTTACTCTTTAAATTTATAACGTTCTGCACCAAGCACTTATTGCTGCTTGTTAATAAGATAATACCACTTATCTTTAATAAACAAATAGGTGTCAGCACAAATGTTTATAATTGCATATTATTCTTTTAAAAGTTAAATAATTTCTCCTATTTAAAATTTCGGTTATGTTTCTTCAGATTCATCTGAGTATAAGGAATTTTCGCCCTCAGTAATCTCCATTTCATCATGTTATATCTGGTAATTATTAGAAGATATTTGAGAATTATAAGACTAGCTTGAGGACTCTTCGTATATATTTTCATCTGACATCTGATTGTGGAGTGATAAAGTATAATATATAATTGTAATATGCACTAATAGATTGAATTAAAATTATGAAAATATAGGATTAAATGACTAAAATAAAATGTTTAATACCTCATGTGGTTTCTGTCAACCTTCTCCTCCATTAAGTCCGTAGATTCCTCCGAGTAATATGTCCATTTCTCCTCCACAAACTTTATTGTTTCTAACGATTTAAACGTCATTTGCTTCCAAATTGAGATTGAGATCTCCGCCTAAACCTTCCATTGGTTATTATCTGGCAATTGTCTTTGATTAGCTTTATAATGGAACTTCTCTAAGACCAGCGGTAGCTTTATCTTGGAGCAATTTTGCTCTTGCTGCGAGAGCAACAAGTGTGCAACTTGCAACATCGGCAGTTTTGAGTCCATATGCTGGTGTATCGCTGGTAACTGAGCTTACAGAAGCAGATGTACCAAGTAACGCGTCAGCGGATGCTTTCCAAAATTGTACAGTAATATCTATGTTATCAGCGAAACCTCCGTAAACGGTGGCTAAGGCTGAGTAGCAGGCGTTTGCTTGTGAGTTCAAGATTGGGATGAGATTGCTTGAAAATTCTTTTTGTTGAGCGGCTGTCATTTCCCATGGTTGATTTTGTAGGAATTGTCTGTAGAATGGTTCTGACAGGTTTGTGCTGAGAATTGGGGCCGAGATGACTTGTTTTTGTTTGATGACGAGGTGTGCGCTTTCTTGGTTTTCGTTTTAGTTCGATTAGCATATTGATTGGTATTTCTTGTATATCTTGTTGTTGTAGTTGAATCCGCTGTTGAGTTCTCTTTGTCCGACGGTGGCTAGGTTTCCTTGTGCGAATTTTGAGCTCAGGAACGGGTCGAAGTCGTCTTATAACAAGATGCTTGAGATTTGGTCGTCTTCTAGTCTCGCTGCTCTGGAGCAAATGCTGTTTGCTCTTGGGACGTGAACGCGTTTTGAGATGTTTCTGAGTCTTCCGAGGGCTGAGCTCGAGCGTTCGTCTTGAACTGGTTAGTAGGGGACTTCGAACGTTGGTTCGTACTTTGAGTTGTTGTTCACGAACTGGTTCTCCGTTTCAACTTGGAGGAGTGGTGAGGACCCGATGAAATCGGACGTTTGGTCAAAAAGACATCCTTGGAGTGGAACGTCTAATTATTTAGCGGTATCCGTAAATATCTTTTGGAGGATTTACTTCGGGCAAGATTAAATCATTTTTAAGCAGTTCTGAGCGGATTAGAGTTGCTTTGGATTCACTACCACTTTTGGCTTGTTCAGCGTGTTCTCCATTTACTACTTGTTCTTTTAAATGAGCGGGTCGAAGATATTGAAGCCAGGGAGCTTTACCTTGGCCTGATTCGGATCGAGAGCGGTTTTCTCGTCTTCGCCCTCCTTCGGAGCGATTAAAGAGTCAATGTCAACGATTTAACTCGTTTCCAAGTACTGCTTAATCGGATCTATTAAATGCTTGGACATCACTGGCAAAGAATTGCTGGTGAACATTTAAATAGCTTGCTAATAAAGCTCGTTGGTTGTTATCTTGTGGCCAAGCTGGATTTGCATCAAGACCTTGGCTAACATGATGATCACATCAGTTTGAGGAATCAAACCAATCTCCATATCAGAAAGCTCTGAACGAAGCTGCTTGGTATCAAGCTTGAGCACATCAAGTGGAGGATCCTTGGCCATTGCCTTGGCGTGACCATACATGAGCTGTCTCTGCTCAATCAACTTGATCGTTTCACGCTTGTACATTTCACCATCAAGTTATGGGTAGGTGTCAGTAAGACGCTCAACAACTTCACGCAAGTACGCATCCTCTTCAATGGTCATTTCACTAACGTCCTGGTCCGAAGTGTTTTAAATTAAAGACTCGGCGGTTAACGGTTTTCCACAAGCAGCACGGATCAATAATGTAGTGAAAGCAACTTGGATCAAGACTTTGTGGCCCTCCTCGTGGAATTGGAACAATTTGGCATCAACTGGCTTAACTCTTATGAAGCATACTTCTGGGTGTGGAACATCCGCTGGATACTTGTAATAACAGTAGTTCAACAATTCAGAGCTTACAACAACTTTCAAATTGTATTACTGAAGTCTTCTGTCATGCTTTTGCTTCTCAAGTTTTTCCTTTTCAAGCTAGTTAGTAGCCTTCTTAGTGCTTACCTCAACAACATCAACCATTAATCCTCTTAAATAACCTTCAACAGAAAGTCTTCTTGATCTTTCAACTGATAAACCAACAATGGCAAAGCTAGCAGCGGCACTCTTAATTCTCTTGTAGCCACTCTTTCTAGCTGCAGAGCTAGTTAAAACGCTTTCTAATACACCTTAACGTCTAAGACAAACATCTTCTCTCCATCTTGCGAATGAATTGGTCTTACAATTTGGTGAGTTAGAACGTGGAGCATCTTCAGTATCCAACTGATAGCTGCCACCGATTGATTTTATAGCTGAGTTGATAGCATTACAAGCTTAATGCCATGAACAGTTGAGTTCTGAGGCAAGGGTGCATGCGATAGCATTAAATTGAGTGTTAATAGCTTGTATAAGCTCGAAATTATTCTAGTGGTGAATGAGAGCCATAATCATATTTTCTCCTTGGAGCATCATAGCTCTAAAGTTACGGACGTGCTCTGGTGAACAGATATGGTGTTTGTAAGATTCGAATCTTGTATTACAAACATTGCATTCTCCTGCGTTATAATCTTCAGCAACTTTTACTTTAGCGAATTTATCTCTTGAAGAAATCTGTGCAATCTTTTCAACGACCAAGTCATAAAGGAATGAGTTAGTGCTTTGATCTTTGCTGGCAGTAATTTTGTTAGAGTAAACAAGAGCCTTATGTTCTTATTCAGCAGCTTCCATAATTTCTAATGGGACAAAGAGATTCTTCATACCAAGTTTCTCATTGAATATGAGGACATGAGTTAAAGTTCTTCTTGGAAGTGGATCTACATGACCAACTAAACTTAAGAATTGAGCCAATAAGCAAACAGTATCATAAGTTGTACGCATACGACCAGTCTTACAAACATAGAGGTTATAATTTGTAGAGCTGAACTTTGGCTTAATGATAATGAGATCATCTTCTGGCTTTGGATTGACTTTTTCTTAAGTATACAATGAAACTGGTGATTGGTAGTTGCAGCTTCTATCTAAAACAAACATTTCATCGAAGTCTACCAACCAGTTCTTAGAATTAGTGGCGTTCTTTGGTACTTGGAGCTTTTCGAAGAGTGTTTTGTTAAATTGCTATTCTGGGGTTAAAGTTGGGTTATTTCTATACGCCAGATATTCGTTGTATCCTGGAAGAAGTTTAGGATCAAAGCGAAGCATTTAAAGTACTTGGTTGTTTTGGATGATGAAATCGTCAACTTGATTTTGAAGTGCTTGTTCTGGGGTAGTTTGGAGCACTTGGAAGTCTGATGGCTGGTATTTGAATTCTTCAGGTGTTATTTATGACTTTGAGAGTTGTTTGATTTCATCGTGGATGATGGTGGCAGCTTTCTTCGAGTGTTTAGTGGCAGATACGAGTAACTGAGCGAGTGCGTGGCATGTTTTGGCGATTACGGTTTCAAAGTGCTGGTATTCGCTTGCGAGTTCTTCAGCTCCTTCAACGAGTAGTTTGTCTTGTAAAACGCAGCTTGGTTGCTTGAGTGAGTTTCCGAGCATCAGGAGTCTTCCGTATGGAACTGAGTCGAGTGGGTGAGCGTAAGTTACGCGTGTGTCGTTAACGTAGAACCATGTCTTCGTTGGGTCGTCGCACAGTGGGAATTAGTTTTGAATCACGTCATAGTTCAATTAGTTGGTGGAGGTGAACTACAGTGGAAAGTTGCAGTTAACGGATACCTTCAAATCGAGTGTTTCAAGATTCCTGGGTGAGTAGAAGAAGTTAAAATCTTGAACGGTGACCTGAACAGTTTACTAAGAGAAGGCGAACTGTTGTGAATTGCAAAGGTTCAACTGCTACTTTAAAGTGGTGATCACGTTCTGGTAGTAGGTGTTCTTAACGCAGTCCTGTTACTGTTGATTTAACTGTTTTGAGCAGGCGAGGATTTACTGAGCAAGTTGGGGGTTAATCTGAGTGGTTGATTCTTGTTCTTCAGTCTGCTCTGGGGGTTAGAGGTAGTTTGGGAGCTGGTGGATGTCGAAGTAGTTCTAAGCGAGCTGGGTCTGGCGCATCTTCACGCGATGCGCGTAAATGTCCGTCATCTGGGACAAGACTTTGTGCAAGGACTAACGCTGTTTGGCAGTCGAATCCTCGAGCTGGTTGAGTAAACGAGTCACGTCGTCGTCGGAAGTGAACGAGACATCAAGCTACGAATACAAATCCTTGTCAGACTGCTTCAACTGCGTGCTAGGGTGATAAATCACAAAAATCGAACGCAACGGCTGGCCAGCAGCCTCTATCAACAACAAAGGCAAATCTGACTAATAAACACGAGGAACGTACGCTTAAAACAGCTTGAGCTTCAACGTCTTACGAGACGCGTTTGTAACATCATCATCGTGGAATATATACGCATAATCCGTTATAAGCTCTGTAAACGACTAGGGTTAGAAATCTCTACGAATAAGCATTATTTGAAAGGAAGGAGTGGTGATTATTTAACTCAAATCTTAACTAAAAGATTAAAATATATTGAAATACTACTCTTTTATATTAAAATAAGTAATTTAACAATTATTTACTAAATGTTACATACCATCGATCCAATTCAGTTTTCACTAGAACTATATGGTCAGCATAGCATAAGTGAATGTTTATATTTTTATTATATGTTTAATTTCAACTGTTCACTGGTCCTCTTCAGCACCTTCACCGGCTCCTTCCTTGTTGGTAAGGGTTTCCTTGTTCTTGAATTCGGCGATGAGATCGGCTAAGCCGGACTCGACCTGGCCGAAGTCGTCTTCTTCGAGACCTTCGTTGGTGTACCAGTGGAAGAAGGCTCTGCGGCTCTTCATGATCTGGAACTGCTTGAAGATACGTTCGACGACTTCCTTGATGGCGGTGGTGTTGCCGATGAAGTTGGAGGCCATCTTGAGACCTCTTGGTGGGATGTCGCACATACCGATCATGATGGATCTTGGGATCCACTGGACGAAGTATGTCTTGTTCTTCTCTCTGATGTTGAGGATCTGCTCTTCGACGTCCTTGGTGGAAACACGACCACGGAAGAGGGCGACGCAGGTGAGATACATGCCGTTACGTGGGTCGCAGGCGGCCATCATGTTCTTGTTGTCGAACATCTGGGAGGTGAGTTCTGGGACGGTGAGGGCGCGGTAGACCTGGGAGCCGCGGGAGGTGAGTGGGGCGAAACCGGTCATCATGGTTTTCAGACGCACGAATGGGACGAGGTTGGTGGCGAGCTTTCTGAGGTCAGAGTTGAGTTGACCTGGGAAACGGAGGCAGCAAGTCTGGCCGGACATGACCAAGGAGACGAGGTGGTTGAGGTCTCCATAGGTTGGGCAGGTGAGCTTGAGGGTACGGAAGCAGATGTCATAGAGGGCTTCGTTGTCGATGGCGAAGATGAGGTCGGCGCAGTCGAGGAGGGCGTTGAGGGAGAGGCAGGAGTTGTATGGCTCAACGACGACGTCGGAAACGAGTGGGGATGGGATGACAGAGAAAGTGCACTTCATCTTGTCGTTGAAGTCTTCGTGGACACGAGACAAGATGAGGGCGCCGAGACCAGAACCGGTACCACCACCGAGGGAGTGAACGAGCTGGAAGCCCTGGACGCAGTCGCAGGCTTCAGTCTCCTTACGGACGACGTCCATGATGGCGTCGATGAGTTCGAGACCGTCGGAGAGATAACCTCTGGCGTAGTTGTTACCGGCGCCAGATTGACCGAAGACGAAGTTCTCTGGTCTGAAGAGCTGACCGAATGGGCCGGCGCGGACACCGTCCATGGTGCCTGGCTCGAGGTCGACGAGGACTGCACGTGGGACATAACGTCCACCAGTGGCTTCGTTGTAGTAGACATTGATGCGCTCGATTTGGAGTTCGGAATCACCGCAGTACTCACCGTTTGGATCGATACCGTGTTCGTCTGAGATGACCTCCCAGAACTTGGCACCTACTTGGTTACCGCACTGACCGGCTTGGATGTGGACTAATTCTCTCATTAAATTTTGCGGAGGAGGTGTGGATTATTTGTGTATTTTAGACATTGTGGTTAGCTCAAATTATATAGATATCAAGTTTCCACTTCACAATATGAATCCAACCCAAAAATACATCATACCTGAATAATTTAAAAACTAAGTGTTAATGCAGTAAATATTTAAACTTAAACGTGGAAGCAAAGACAAAAATAATGTAGATGACCATATTATAATTAAAACTTTTCCTTGTGAAGTAATGTGTGATGAAAAACTCTAAGACTAGCAGCATAAATTGAACACTATATATTTCCATATACCATTAAAATATTATGATGAAACGAAAACCGATTCGGAGTAATTAGTGGATTTTGCGAATAGTGCTCAACTGGAACCAGAATGGTATTATAAAATTGATCCAGATTAATAAACTTACTCTAAGTACTTTACTAAAGAAGACATTGGTTGTTAGCATTTTGTAAGGGGCTGTTAGTTGCTTTGCAACACTTGTAATAAATATTATACATGTCGTTTTTGTCACGACGAAATAGAAGATCACAAATTCCCAAAGTAAGAAACAAAGATGGTGAAGTGTATTTATTGTAGATGTGAGCAGCCTTTCCAACAGTATTGCTAAAACTGCAAATAATGTTTTGGAGAGCAGTGGTGTGAAATATGCCGTGCATTTTGTAACATTGGTAACGAATCCAAGCCGATGTATCACTGTAAAGGTTGTGATTCTTGCATGACTGGTTGGGCTCATTAGTGGCGTCATTGCGATAAATGCAATTCATGTGTACGTGCTAACTGTTATGATGGTCATCAGTGCGTTAAATTTGATGGAACTTGTCCTGTATGTATGGGCGATTTGGAAGATACTATATATGGAAGGATGCTCCTGAATTGCAGTCACGCGATCCACAAGCATTGTTACGATCAGCTCATTCGCTAGGGCGAGTACCGTTGTCCAGTATGCAGGCGTTTCCTTCCCATTGAAGACGAAAGAGAAATTTTAATAAACTACTTCAAAAAACTGTTGAAGGAAACAGTCATTTTCAGACCAGTTCGGTACGTTCAATTCCACTGTCTAGAATGTCAAAGAGACTTCTACGGTGCGTTCCACTCATTCGTGGTCATGTGTGGAAAATGTTAGCTATTTAACGTTGAAACAAAGGAGAACATAATTGGAAACAGAGAATTAGCTGACGAGGAGTGGGCAAAGTATCCTGAAACGAAACCGAAATTCTGCACAGTTGAGGATATTCGCGAGATATTGTAAAGTAAATTTTAAATTGAGCTTGAGAAAGAATGGAACATAGAGAACGTTGGAGATGCTTTGAATATGTATCCAAAAACTAAAGAATAATTCCTTTCGTTTCTTTAAAAGTGAAAATAGGATATGAGTATTGGTTCATTTAATATTATGGATGTGTATTACTAAGTGAATTAATTAGTGATTAATTTTGCAACATTCAAGCATAATTAAATTATAATAGAAATAGAAAAGAACTAATCATAACAAGAATTTTAAAATTTGATTCATTCAAATAGTTCTACATAATTCATCATATTAAATATGTTGTATCGTTAAATCTAATAAATCAATAGTAATGTCGATAACAATAATACCCACTTCAAAATGAATTACAAATGTCTAGCTAACATCCCTAATTCTGCTTCGTAAATAGTTCGTAGTTCAGCTAGAAATATTTTTAATACATCTAATAACAACAATATGTCATTACCATCTATTTAAGCCTCTAAATTGAGTAAATAATAGGAAAAGAATGATCTATAACTGTAGTAATAATTAAAACAGTAGTCTTTCAAAGGATTGAAATAAGATGCGCCGACTAAACACAATAAACTTGATAAATACTAAATGTATTTGCATATCAAAAAGCTAGGTAATATGTACTAAAGTCAGTATACTGGTTAGATTTAAGAAGTTGCGGTGCATTCAGTTTCTGTATCAAACCTGTAAAAATTAAGGTGTGTTAATAATTTATCAAACAATAGTGCAGAGTTAAGTATTGATATTAATTCTTCGTTTGAAATTGAATTAACCAACGCAGATATAAATATGAATGATTTATTTTGAGATTTACAATTATGTTGGTAATTTCATGTAATTTGCATCAAAAAGTGGTTTGTAAAGCGAGTTATTGCTATATTACTTAAGTAATATTCATGTAACTTAATAAGATATATAAGACTATTTCACTATTTATATCTATTTATTGATAATCATTGATTATAATATATATTGTTTCAGTATGTTGCTGTAAGTACGCCGATTATTCATTTGCATTATATTGTCACATTATCTAGTCCTTTATATTCTATCCCACCTTGAACCTTTTTCTATCCCACCTTGAACCTGAAAAAATACAAAAATAGAAATTGACCCAAATGTTAAAAACAAAAGTTGTTAAAATTTCAAATCAAAAACTATCAAACTGTCACCTTTATTCCCACATCATACCCCCACACATTATTTATTCCCCACTCCACAAAATGTAAAAACCCTCACACATAGCCCCCTTGAACCTGAACCGCACGAAACACTCCCCGGTTAAGCAAAAGACTTCTTCCCGTCCTCCACAAGCGCTCGACCCCGTTCACAAAATATTCAGTAACAAACAAGTGAACAAAGTACTGGTTAAACTGCAAAACAGGGACCAAATGGCCGAAAACGGGAAGCAAATCGGAAACCTCTGGAGCATTCGCAAGTTTAACTACGAAGAAGATCTTGAGAAAGTTGAAGAATTCGACTCGAACAGAATCCAAAGGCTCAGAAACGCTGAAATAAAAGAGTCAATGCAATTTGAAGTGGATATGAAACAGTATGACGTGCAAAACGAATGAGTATGTGTATTAGGTATTATAGCGATAATATGAAGTTTCAATGTAAATCAATTTTATTCATATAAATAATATTAAATTAAATAACGCTCCGAGCTCACGTCATTATTTATTATTTGCTTATTATTAATTATATAGTTCAAAATAGTTGCTAAATTATATGATATTATATGTTAATTTACCACTCAAGATCTAGCCACCAGGCAGGAAGCACATATATTTGGAAAACGATTAGGCTTGGCGTTTCGACGTTAGAGCTGAAGAGGCATTGCTGAAATACCAGCTTTGTTTAGTGTGATCGATGATGGATTCATTCGGTTGCGCTTCTCGTTCCTCGCCGCATCCAACTTCCTGAGATGCGGTTCGGCCAAATCGGTTGCGGAAGGTAAAATCCTCCGGTTCAAAGTGCTGAGTT